>JAVDPK010000845.1:855-22693 GCA_034780415.1 Cichlasoma orientale | reverse complement strand
CCCGTCTCTCTTTAAAGTGCACTGAACCCAGATCAGTCAGTGTCAGTACAGGCTGGCTTGCCTGATTATATTACCACTCCATCATTTCTCATACACATACAATGGAGATGGCAATTTCTACAAAATAGTTGGACACGCCTTAAGCTAGTAGCAACAAGCCCACCAGCAATCCGCTCTGAAACACTGATCTGGGAAGCGAGGCTTCCAAACTCTTAAAGCTGCAGCTGGGATTGAAAATCTTGTTTTTCCAAACGGCGTTCCCTGCTCTGGTTTCAGTCTTTTGATCCCGGCATCAGAGGTCTTTTTATTCATGCTCGTCCGCATGGGCTTTGCAGGTGATGTCGGTAAAGAACGAAATGTGCTTTAATGTACAACAAATGAAACTCTTTCCTCACCAAAATGGTATTTTTAGTATTTATCTTAATTTTGACAAATGCAGTTCTGAATGAATCTTCTTGAATTGAGTAGCCTGTACATTGTAACGTTCTTTTGTGCTATATTTTTGTCATCAGTGAAGTTCAAACCATCGTTTTTTTTTGTTTGTTCTTTCGCAGTCAAAGTGTCTCATCTCATTCCTGATAGGCTGAGAGTTTAAAACCGCCTCCAAACCTGTTGGGGCACAGAGCAGAATGTAAATGCGAACAAAATACAGCGATTTTAAAGCCATTCGATCCGTGTCAACCTGTCAAATGCTGAAACTGAGAAATTATTGCTTTTGCTGTTCTTTTGGAACGCAGTGCGCGCAACAGTTTTTAAAAAGCTGAAACAAAAAGAGCAACAAAACATTTAAAAAGTTGGGCCATGCTCTGTCATGTTGGACCCAAGGAGCAGATTGAGACAGTTCTCCTTAACGAGATGTATTTGTAGAAGCACAATGTAACCAGCGGGAGAGAAAGCAAGGTGGGAGCACGGAATGTTTGGCGATGCACAGAGAACCTGTGGAGAGGAAGAGAGACAGCGTTAAGTAGGGCCAAAAGGCAGCATTGTGGAAGTGTGTTTAAGAGAGTGAATGGTTTACTGGTGGATCTCGGAGAGCGAGGCCTTGAGGGGGAACTTGTCTGGGTTTGGGCGGGCGGTTAGTTTCTGGGGTCCGGCGAGTGCAGACTGGCGTGATTAGTGGGCAGGTAGTTGGAGGCTGGAGAGACGGTGGCTGAGTAGGTTCCGGTAGTGTGTGGAAAGGAGCAAACCGATGAACAGAATGCACAGAAAATGGGCTCGCTCGCCACTCCTAAATACTCCAGGCCCTGATAACCAGCCACAGGTGTGCACCTTGGCAACAGCCATGAAGGCGGAGACACAACTGCCCGCCCACTGAACCACCTGGAACTAGACATACACACACAGCTCGCCCCAACCCATGACGTGCTCAGACAAAAATCACCTGTGGAACATTTCACAGAATAGCTAAAAATGTCCAGCATGTTATGAGTGTTGACTTTGCATAGTCTGTCCACTAGAGGGCACCCTGCAACTTCGCTGTCTGCAACACCTTTTGCAAAACACAACCAGCTGGACTGGGTCGAGTCGGGCAGATCTTAAACTAGTAAATTAATAACTAAACATAACAAATGCTAGGGAAATCTGTTTGTTCTATGCGCCTGAAAGAAAAAAATATCGGCCGATATATTGGATTTTTCAATCGCCAAATATCGGTCTTAAAAATCCTGTATCACTCTGGCTCTACAAAAGATATGATCAGCTCAAGGAGAATGTTTGATCCATTGTGGGTCTGGTCTGCCCTCTCACATCTTCCAGGAGCAATGGTGAAATGAAAAATTTCACTTTGAAATTTACTGCAGTTGATCTCGTCAGCTCCCAAAAATTCACAGATACTTTTGTTAAACAGAAAAGATAATGCAACAGTGGGAAACATATAAACTGAAAACATGCAGTTATCAAATTATCTTATCTTTTTCAAAAAATGATCAACTTTCTCAGTTTCAGTATGTTGTTTTGTATTATTTTTAATTTAATACAGGTTTACATGATTTGCATTCTGTTTTTATTTACCTGTTTTTATTTACCACCTATGGTACCAGTGTTGTGAACTAAGTGGAGAGGACTTCAGGTTCCTTTTGTAAGGGCGTGTAGACACAGAAGGACACGCTCCTCTGTGCACCCATATTGCCTTCTCATCCTATTCTCACTACTCAGCCAATCATCATATTGCAGTAAGTGCTGATATTGTGTTGGTGAAACTAAATCTGACTAAGTCCTGCCTAGTTCAAAAAACTTTCAGTAGCGGTAAATATTGCACAATTTGCATTTATGGTGTTTGAATTTCTGATGTTTACCCAAAAATATATTTTTGAGGAATGAATCATTTATTTTGTTTACATTAGATTTCATTGTGCCTTTTAATACTGCGACCATGAACCTTCTCTGTGCTCTTCCTCTTTTGCCTGGCAGCTCCATCATCAACATATTTTGCACAACATATCCACTAACCCTCAGCCTTTCTTCTCTAACTTTGTCCCCAAACTGGTCAGCCTGAGCCGTCCCTCTGATCTTTCTCCTGATCATTCCCAACGAAAACTTCATCATCTTCAACCTTCCACCTCCAGTACAGCTTCCTGGCTTTTTGTCAGTGCCACTGCCCCATCTTATATCATCTTATACTGATGACACCTGCATTTCACTTTCCCATCATATAATGCCAGCTATAGACCAAAACTGAAAAGACACAGACAATCTGTATTTATATTTGAATATTTGGTATCTGGTGAACTAAATAGTCCAAGCTGATAGCTTGGAGAGTGTTGCCATAGAAGCAGATGATGTAAGATTGGGATGGAACTGCAAGCGCCACCTCAAACTGTAATAATGCTACATAACAGGAAAACCACTTACATCACTTACAAGCCCAGATTTGGTGCTTAGTGTGGAAATTTTCTTTACTAAACTCTCCCTTTCCTGTACCTCATCATCCCACCGCCATGTCTCCGCATCCTCTTTTCTTCTATCCTTTCTTGAAGTTTCTTTCACCACTTCTGCTGTACTTTCCCCGTCATCTGGTAACATCTGGTAACACTTCACTGTCATCCAGAGTCCGTCTGCTCCCCTGAACTCTGAGCAACATTCTTCCTTCTTCAGCTTCCACCATTTAATCCTCGCCTCTTCCTTCACTCGCTTCCTCTTCTCAAAGTCATCCAGCACACTGCCATCCAGTGCTAGGAAGCTACATTCTCCCCGACACCACCTTGCAGCCTCCTACCTCTTTGAGATTGCACCTTCTGCATAAGATGTTGTCCACCTGTGTTGCACCTTCCATCTTCCCCCTTCTTCTTGAGGTACATCAGCATATCCATTTCCATCCTTTTCACAGAATTCACTCCCATCTGTCCTTCCACATGCCTACACAACACCTACTCATCACCTGTTGAGTAGATGACAGCCTGTTTATACAGCACCAATTCACAATAACAGTCACCTCAAGGCATTTTATATTGTAAGTTAAGATCCTACAATATCAGAGTGAAAACCCCAACAATCACACACCCCCTACAAGCAAGCCCTTGGAAACAGTGATAAGGAAAACCTCTCTTTTAAGAGGAAGAAACTTCCAGCAGAACCACTTCATTTCAGTGTGTACGGGAAACACACACACACAAGGTTTCTTACCACTGCTTTGACTGCACAGGCTAATTGGCAATAAGCAGGTTTTGTGTTCTGATTGCTAATTAATGTTGAATTTATACTGATAAATATAGATGGTAGTTATAAGGACTTTTTTAATAACAGAGCTGTCAGGACAGTGTTTTAACTGTAATGTTTCTACATGATTATATAATAAACCCAGCTGTTCCAGTAGGTTCTTACCATTTTTAATAAAATATATTGAAATCATTATGGCTGTTGTGTTGTCATATCTTTGGTAAAAAAGGGCGTGATATTGTGTTCGATGTTTTTCTCCAAAGAGTACACTGAGAAGAGTACTCTCCCTGCTCTCTGAAACTTTAAGTATTAATCATCCATCCATTTTCTTCTGCTTCATCCCTTTCGGGGGGGGGGGGGGTTAAATGATGTGTCAGCTCATTTACATTGTAAGAGAAAGTGAACTGAGTGTAGTAGTGAGGTAAACGTTGTGTTGAAGCTCTCATTTTCAGCATCTACATGGATGTTAAAATCACCTGCTGTAATTATTTTACCTGAACTAAATCAGCTTAAAAAGTTTGAGAAATGGGATAGAAACAGGAAGGACCAGGTGGATGACAGACAATAACAACTAAAATGAGTTTTTGAGTTTTCCAGTTTGTGTAGATAAGGCTAAGAGTCAGGCTTTCAGATGAATTAAACCTGTGTCTGGGTCTTTGGTTGATTAATGATCTGGAGTGGAAGATTGCTGCTACTCCTCCTCCTCGGCCTGTGCTTCGAGGACGGCGACAGTTAGTCTGACTCTCCTCCTGTAACCAGGTTTCTGACATCCAACCTGTGGGGTATGCACTCAACATCACCCATTTGATTTCCAGCTCCAAACTCATGATCCAGGTCCTCTACTAATCGGACGGTTGGTGGTTCGATCTCTGGCTGCTCCGGCCTGCATGCCGAAGCGTCTTTGGGCAAGATACTGAACCCCAAGCTGCTCCCAATGTGTTTATCGGAGTGACTGTGTGTGTGTGTGTGTGTGTGTGAGACTGTTAGATAGATATAAATGGGTGAAAGAGACATGCTTATAAAGTGCTTTGAGTAGAAAAATGCTACTCTGGTCACAATACAGGGATTTGGGTTGGAAAAATTCATCTTCTGCATAACGTTTTTAGCTGATGTAATAATAAAAGTATTATTAAGAGTCATAACATAATAAAAAAATATTATGAAGAGTTTTTGCGTGTGTGGTATAAAAGATGTCTTATATCCCTGTGGCAGCAGACAGTAGGCTGTCTGAAAATGTTAGTTTTTGTTACAAAAAAGTCAAAAAGGCCACTTTTTTGATCATTGGGGGTTAAATTCTCCCCCCTGTAATTACTTAATTAATTAAGGACTCTAAAGTCTCATTATACTTTATGCAGCCAGCAGGATATAAATTCTGTCATCAGGCGTTTGGCGTGAGAGTCCGTGCAGGTGTCTGCATGACTGCCTGTTTTTGTGAACACACAAACTCGCCAGCGGAGCATTTACATCACAATGCATAAACTACGAATGCGCCCAGGCAGTGTGTCCACAATGGAGTGTAAACTAGGCTTAATGGTGTGGGGGACATTTACTTGGCACACTAATGCCTTGATTATACTGGGTTGTGGACACGGACAGCTGGACAGCCAATGGCTGAGTAGTCGTTGCTGTTACACTGCTTTGAAGTCCGCTGCCTGGGGCGCACGCACTCACACATAGCAGGTAGTTCCACATATTTGATTTGGTAGATTTTTACACCAGATACCCTTCGTGGCTCAACCCCAGAGGGCAAACTGGGGGTCTTTCACTTGTCAGGGGACTGTTTAAACCACTACACTATGGAACCTTGGCTGTAACAGGTGGTTAATTGAGTTAATGATGTCCTCCTATCAGGCTGAAGCAGTCCGGCCATTCTCCTTTGACCTCTGACATCAACAGGACATTTTGAGCCAGAGAACTCCGTGGATGTTCACTTTCTCTGAACATTTTCTGTAAACCCCAAGCGATGGTTGTGCAGGAAAATCCACTAGATCAGCAGTCAGAGCAGCCCGCCTGACACCAAATCACCTTTCTTACCCATTCTGGCACTCAGTTTGAACTTCAGCAGGTCGTCCTGACCGCGCCTACGTGCCTGAATGCACCGAGTGTGATTGGCTGAAATGAGCAGTTGTACAGGAATACCTAATGAAGTAGCCGATGAGTATATGTGCACATTCGAACAAAAGTAATGAAGACGTGTCACAGTGAGTATCATGGTAGAGACCATGATAGAATATTTAAAAAGCACGAGGCCTCAGTGCACCACCGCAGTGCATCGTAAATCAAACCATCAGCATGTGATCGGAGTGCAGACGTTTGAGCGGTTTCACCAAAAGGAACTGTTTGAAAATGGGGACGATGTATAAAAATAGCTGTGGTTCTTAAACAGTTCATGCTAAGTTTTTGCAAAGTGTATTCATCTCTATATGAAGTGTTTCTAACTTCTAACATTTCTAACTTTAGGTCATTTATGATATATACTATATTAAAACTATGTAATGTGGTGTAAGCTTGATGATGGTCTAGTGTTGTTAAACGGTGTGTGAGACTGGGAGCCAAAGCTGGGGATCTGGAAGTGTACAGGGATCGAATATAATCAATAAAATGCTTCAAACTTACTTAAACGCACATGCTTTGTTTTCAGGGTGACCAACCTCCATTGAAAACAGGTGAGAAAACACACACACACACACACACAGGTGAAGTGGGGGAGAAGAATTGGATGACACACAATGAGGGGAAGAGGGAGGGACTGGATTACCATAGAAACTGCTCTGACCGCTCAGAGAAGCAGGTGAAAAAGGTGAAAGCCGTAATGGTCCAATTGTCAGGGTCACAGATCAGGCACACTGCTCTGCTGATCCCTGATCAGAGCTGCTGTTCACTTATTAAAAGGTGTCCATTAAGGCTGCAAATATAGTGCTGGTCGTAGCTGCGCTGCAGTCAGAGCCTTCTGGATGTTTCTGCAAGTTCTCAGTTATTCTGATGGGCAACAGAACAGGAGCCATATGGAGTAAGAGTCATCGCTGGCACAGGTAAGCTCTTTGTCTTACAGCAGATTGCAGTGATGCAGGTATTTATGAGTTTGATCCAGTTCCATTTACGCAACACCTAATGAACCTCTGGAGGCTTCACAGTGGCTATTTTTGTTCCAGAACATTTTCCAAAACAGTAACCATTCATTTTTAAACATCATTCAAAAACATATTGTCTGACTTATTTATAGCTCAGCCTGGAACAGCTGTTAATCAGAATGAATATGAATTCAGAAACAAACAGTATAGCAGTTTGTGCATCCCGGCCACGCTCAGAAGCTATTTTTACATCTGTGGACGTTTCCCCCCCACAGTTAAAGTATCACTTGGTTTCCATCAATACTCGCGCAGTTTGAAAATGTATTAGCAGATCATATTACATCACACTCATTATGATTAGAGTGGTCTGGATGTCAAGATTCAAGTGTGTGCAAACAGTTTTTCAGAATTCTGAAAAATGAAAGGAGGCTAAGAGAATAGCACCGAAGGATCCCGGAGCGCTGCAGGAATCGCTCTGATGTGCAGTCTTTGTGATTTTGATTTCCAGCAATCATCATCATTTATTTGTATGTATTGTTTACAAATTGTTAAAGTCAGACTCTGGAAAACACGATGCACATCATGTTTGCATTCAGTTAGGCTTACAGTTGTATATTTTTGTAAATGTCATTTGGGAAAGCTTCACATCTGAGACACATTAAAGGAAAAAAATGTGTTTTTGTAAAGTGTTCATCCACCACAGGGACACAGAACTGATTCTCCAAATCAGGAACCCTACTTGAGGTAAAGCAGGTCAATACGTTCACTGTGTGAATGAGACAGGTTGTATAAAATGCTAAAGTTAAGTAGAAAAAGCGCCACATAGGAACCAGTCCTTGTTTTGGTGTTTGGTGGTAAAGAGTGCTCTTACTGGACATTAGTTATGTGTGAGTTGGATTAATGGTATGATTGTAGATTTATTACTCATTTTAACTAAATTAAGATACAATAATAAAAATGGAAACCAATGGATGTCTGCAGAGATCCTTAAAAACAAATAAACATCCAAATATCTAAAAATGAACAGTTTGCATTCAAGCAGTCATGAAATTGTGTTCAGGTTACAGAGAATAGACTTTTTACTCTTTATTTGTGTTGTTCTACTATTAATGTCATATTTATCCTCATTTACTGGAACTCTATAATGAAGTGCTAGCACAGCCTGCAGATCACTCACTGAATATTTACACAAACAAAAACTTGCAGCTGCCCGTGTGCTGATCTCTAATATGCACGGGCCCAGCTGATTTGACCCTTTCAGCTGAGAAACTGGAGTCCTGTTTGGTTGGAAAATGTTAACTTTGCTGATGTTGTAGTCCACTGTGTGACATGAAATTACTCTGGGATTGTGATGACAGGACTGGATTACAGTATATAATCAGTGGAGTGAGAGAGAGGCCAATGTACAGAGGGATGCATAAAGACACGTAGGGAGAGTGTGGTTACTTATTGCTGAGTTAATGGAGTGAGAAGGCACTGAATCAGCAACATACCCTTGTACACAGGAAGGCAAACAAGCACTGAGAATGAGCAGCATAAAACAGGAGGACAAACAGATTGTGCAAAGGCCCCGGTGAACAGTTACAGGGGGGAAGGGGAGGGGATAGGAAAGCAGTAGCTCTTTATTATATTGCCCTCAATATAATAATAAGCAGAAGATAAGAGAACCCATCCATCTATCCATCCATCCATCCATCCATCCATCCATCCATCCATCCATCCATCCATCCATCCATGTCCCAGTAGGACATGCCTGGAACGCCTAACCCAAGAGGCACCCAGGAGGCATCCTAGTCAGATGCCCGGACCACCTCAACTGGCTCCTCTCGATGTGGAGCAGCAGCGGCTCTACTTTGACCCCGTCCCGAATGGCCGCACTCCTCACCCTATCTGTAAAAGAGAGGTTAGCCACCCTTCGGGGGAAGCTCATTTCTGCCGCTTGTATTCGCGATCTTATTCTTTCGGTCACTACCCGAAGCTCGTGACCATAGGTGAGGGTAGGGACGTAGATTGACCGGTAAATCGACAGCTTCACTTTCACACTCAGCTCCCTCTTCACCACGACAGACCGGGGCAGCGGCCGCATCACTGCAGTCGTAGCCCTGATCTGTCTGTCAGTGTCCCACTCCCTTCTCCCGTCACTCGTGAACAAGACCCCGAGATACTTAAACTCCTCCACCTGGGGCAGCAACTCGTCCCTGAGGCGGAGTGGGCACTCGACCCTTTTCTGTTGCAGAAGTATGTCAACTCACCGAACTCCTCCCACACCCGAGTTTTTGCTTCAGCCACTGCCCGAGCTGCGTTCAGCGTGGCCTGCTAGTTAAGCTGCCTCCAGAGTCACAGGCTAACTGATAGAACTCGTTCTTCAGCTTGATGGCTACCTTTGCCTCTGGTGACCACCATCTGGTTCTGGGATTACTACCACATCAGCCACCAACCACCTTGTGGCTTCAGCTCTCACCACCTCAACAATTGATGTGCAGAAAGAACACGGTCCATTCGGACTCAGTGTCTTCATCCTCAGATCTGATGATACAATTGCAAAATCGATCATCAACCTGCAACCTAGGGTGTCCTGGTGCTACGTGCTCTTATGGGTATCCTTATGTTCGAACATGGTGTTTGTTATGGATAGACTGTGGTTTATCTTGGCCAATGTCTCCTCTTCAGGCTGTGCCCAGCTGGGCACCATGGGCTAATGCCCGGCCACCGGATGCTCTCCCTCGAGCTCCCTCCTCAAGCCTGGCTCCAGGGTTGGGCCCTGGTGACCCTATCCCAGGCAGGGTAAACTATTCCCTTGATGTGTGTTCCATAGGGGCTGTTGGACAATAAGGGAACAAGGGCTTTGATCGATTCTTTGAATTATAAATAGGTGGCAGATAGATATAAAAGTCACTAAATGAGGAGAGAAAACAAACTAATTTGAAAAAAAAAGTGAATTCTATGCTGTAACATTTGCAGTCAATGGTTATAGACCAGATCACACTTACACAGATGACACATCAGGACCGGTTTGTTACGCAGTGTCAGTTCAACATGTGGGTTGCAGAAGCCAGGAATTAAACCATCAACCTTTCAAACAGTGGCCCACCCACAAAATTCAACAGATCTCAGTCTAATTGTATGCCTATCGGTGATTTTGCCTGTAGTTGTTAGACAGTGCTCTCCACCCCATCATTAAAACACCAAACAAGAATATTTCTTTCCAAAAACTTGTAGAATTAAGTAGGTGATGCATGGCCCCCCAGCGCCTTACAAGGACACTTTTATCCACTTTCATCCTTTGAAGTTGTCACTTGTCTGTAGATGTTTCCATCAGGTTAGTGTGCTAGCATTCTATCCTCAGTATTAAGCATAACGTACAGCTGTAGGTCTTTACCTTACAGTACAAAGTGCCTTGAGCAACTGTTGCTGTGATTTGAAGCTCCATAAATAAACTTGAACAGAGCTGAGGTCGGTGATCACGCATTAAATTATTATGACTGAAGAACTTAAGAGACCAACTTATACATTTTCCTCTCCAGGCTGTCAACTATTCTTTAGCAGAGTGGTCAGTGTGCCATCATTTGGATGTTGTAGTGATGGAATTTGTTCAGTACAATTTACAGTAAATGGAACAGTTCTTATATAGTGCTTTTCTACCCTATCTGAGCACTCAAAGCACTTTATACAACATGTTTACATTTACCCATTCATACTCCAACAGTTGCACAGTCTGGAGCAGCTAGGAATTGAACCACCAACCTTCTGATTAGTAGATGACCTGCTCTACCTCCTGAGCCACCACATGGAGTGGTGTGTGTCCAGACTTTTGACTGGTACTGTATGGCATGGCAACGGGTAAACATGGGTATAGTGTGGAACTTTCACTAACAGGAAGTTGAAAAAGGGAGCAATATGAAACAGAGGTCACTGTGGTAAAGTGGTTCAATAAACACCTGGTTAGCTCTCCACTGTACTACAGCAAGAAGTTATCGGGCTTGAATCACACTCGCCGGCTGGATTCGAACATACAAACTCTTTGTGGAGCTTTCATGTTCTCGCTGTCCTGTGTGGGTTATCTGGCTTCCTCCTACAGCCCAAAGACATGCATGTTAGGTAAACTGTTGATTCTAAGTTGGCTGTAGGTGTGAATGTGAGTGTGAATGGTTGTCTGTCTTTTTGTGTTGGGCCTGCAACAGATTAGCGACCTGTCCAGTTTGTACCTGTGACAGCTGGGCTCGGCTCCAGACCGACCCTGAATTATGCAAGCGGATGAATGGATAATGCCACCTTCAAATCAGTGCTACAACTCAGAAATAGTAATTAGTAGGTTGATAGGGCCCATGAACTGAGGCAAAAAAAAAAAAAAAGCTTAAGATTGGCAGCTGAAGATCATGTGATAAGCAGCGCTTTCAAATCCCCAGTTGGATAAGTAGACTGTATTGAGATCAATATTGTTTTATATGAGAATAAATTAAAGGACAATAATTCCTTAAAATGTGAAAAATATCAAAAGGTAGTGATGGAGTTGCAATAATCTAAACCTGGATTGAAAGCAAAGTACACATCTTGCATGGAAATCAGTGTGTTTAACAAGTTCAAATAAAAAAGTAGACTTTGAGATGAACTGCTCTGAGATAGAGCTGACATGAAATCTTATTATTAGCATAGAAACAACACGTCCTTGGAAAATAAATGATTTTATGTATCCATAAAAAAGACATAAACAAAATCATTGATCGTGACCTTTGTGGATCATTAACTACTGTACAGTCATGTCAGAAACTAATACACCCCCACTGCTTCCACAGGAATTAGGAGGTTAAGTAGAAGCCAGGTGCTTATAATTAACTGCACTTTATTAACATCAGCAAGTGTGACGACCAAAGCAGATGTTTTGGCAGTTTGCTGGTCTGGAGCATCCAGTTGTGCGTTAACACAGTGGCACAATCTTCCCAGGAGTGGACGTCCCACTCCAAGCTCAGATCTCACAGTTCTCAGAGAAACTGAAAGGAAAATCTGGGAGCTCCATCTCAGACTTGTTGCTGCTAAAGCTGTTGAATCGTGCTTAGTTTTTATAGTTATAGTTTATATAGCTTTGCAACCACACTGAGAACACATACAGAACCGGTAGTAGTAGTACTGTGATCAAAACTGATGAAATAAAACCCCAGATATCACTGCTGTTTTTCTTTATTTCTAGGTAAACACCGGTCTTCGGGCAGGACCATCTTGGGGATGACAGGATGACAGAGGAGAAACCTGCCAGAATTCCAAACCTACACGCTGAAGCCTTCTCCGTCACATGAAAATCTCCTATCCTCTCACAATGTCATCCACACGTGAACTTCCTTCGAATGCCAGCGTGGAAATGCTCCACGACGTCCTGAACTCCTCCACCTCGCCAGCTCAGTCTTGCAGCATAGAAGAGTCCTACAAGTACATCTTCCTTCCCATTTGTTACTCCTTCACATTCATCTTTAGCATCTCCCTTAACTCTGTCGTCCTCTACCGTTCTTTCCGCCAGACCAAGCACTGGAACGCGTCTTTGATATACATGGTCAACTTGGCCTCTACAGACTTTATGTACGGCCTGTCTCTGCCATTTCTTGTGGGAAGTTACATCATGCGTGACCGTTGGATCTTTGGGGACTTCATGTGCCGGCTGGTTCGTTTTCTCTTCTACTTTAACCTCTACTGCTCCATCTTCTTCCTCACTTGCATCTCTGTGCACAGATACCTTGGTATTTGCCACCCGATGAAAGTGATCACACTGGAAACCAAGAAGGCTGTCAAGTGCACTTGTGTCCTCGTTTGGATTGTGGTATTTGCTTTGACTTGCCCTATCTTCCGTTTTGCTCAGACTGGTCATGTGACACGATTGACAGGGTTTGGAGGCAATGCAAGTGTTGGCAATCCAAGTCATGACATGTCATCAGTAAATGGTAATGCATTGGAAGGGGTAATTGAAGAGTACCAGAACTGCTGGGACGACGCCATAGATAAGGAGTTTCATGATTATGTACCGTACGGCATCACACTTCATTTGCTGGGCTTTTTTGTGCCATTTTCCATAATTGCTTACTGTTACTCTCACGTAGTTCTGACCATATTTAGGACATTGCGTTCCCAGCCCTCGTCCTGCAGGAGTCCAGCAGATGAATGCATGAAGAGAAGAGATAGGAACAGCTCAGCAGTTGCTGGAACAGGAAAGAGACGAAGCAATGGATTGCAGAAAATAGCGGGCAGAGATGAAGGAATTTCCATTTTTCTTGGCGCTCAATCCCCGTATGCCAGTCGAAGGCGTAAATCTATCAGAACTATCATTACTATCACCCTGTTATTTGCTCTGTGTTTCTTTCCCTTTCACGTTACCAGGACCATCTTTCTTTTGCTGAAAGTGACCAAGAGCGTTCCCTGTCACACCATGACAACAGTCTCCATGTGCTATAAGATCACCAGGCCTTTAGCGTCATTCAACGCATGGCTCAATGCCCTCCTTTACTTTCTGACTAAAGATAAAGGGGGAGCTCACTGCTGCAAAGCAGTAAACACCACTGCCCAACAGCATGCTGTGCTACTGCTGCCGCTGAGAATGATGGGAAAGGGAGAGGGTGGAGTGGACAGAGCGATGGAAGACAAGACGGACAAAAAGGAGGATAAAGCATTTCACAGTCCATCATCTGTGAACAGAGCAAAAGTTAAATACATAGTAGAATGAACTTCTGATGCACTGCTGGATGTTAATTTATGTTCCCCAGTCAGCCACAACATTAAAAACCACTGACAGGTGAATCAATGCAATGATCTGCTGTTAGCCGTTCACATAAATCTTACTTTGAGATGTACTATCCACCTAAAAATTACTGCACGCCACATCCAGCCTCTCATGGCAAAGGCACGCACTGACAGGGGCTTCACCCAGCTGGATAACATGCATGGTGAGACCACAAAATTCACTCAAGGAACACGCCAAAGCACTCGAGACTGACCCAGCCACTGAGCTCCCCAGATCCCAATCAAACTGAGCATCTGCAAGACATAACGAAGCAAGTCTGACTCCCTGAGGCTCGAACCCTCGGTCCCAGAGGACCCACTGGCAGCATCCTGATGCCAGACACCAGGATGCTGCCAGATGTCTCTCATATCCTGACAGGTCAGGCCAAGCTTTTATAGAACAAGGAGAACTAAATTAAACAACAACAAATAAAATTGAATATTCGTGTATATATATGCAAGGAAATCAAACAAATGTGGATTTGTAGATGCAATGAAAAGTAAAGCCATTCCTATCAGTCTATCAGACTATATAAAAGATGCATGTACCCAGGCTGAGATTTGTGAAAGCAAAGAGGGGGTGATGTTTTGTAACTTTTTTCCCAATAAATCAAGTCAGTGGTGACAGTTGGAATATATCCTCTGAAGCCTGCCCTGCACATGGAGGCTTTGCAGCAGTCGTCACAGCCGAAGACCTCAGTCTGTGACTTCAGCAGGCCCAAATAAGAAGTTTCAGATCTCATATTTGTAGAGAATGCTGATGTAAACGGTCAGACATGTGTTTGACTCTCAGCTGTAAAATTATTCTGATTCTTTGTGAGGCTTCTGTAAAATCTGTTGCTCTGAATGCTTTGCATGTTTCTCTCATTTAGCCGGGTAAAGGTGGTCTAATCGGCGGCCTAAGGGAAAGATGGAACGCAGCGGGATGCAGATCGTCTAATTTGACATTTTGTCTCACACAAAAAATATTTTAAAATATATTTTAGTTAAGAAACTGAACAGAGAAAAGCACCCACGTGTCATCTGTAGATCCCAAAATTATACATCGCTTTACATCTTAATATAATCCACACAGGTGAGTTCTATAAAAATGTGTCACTAAGGGGGAATTAGCTATAGAGCTATTTTTGTACCTGACTGTAATTATGTAAGTCTATGTGGAAATTATCCCACTGAAATCATTGTCAGCAATGAGACTGAAGTAAAAAATGTCCAATGACTGACTTTATATTCTCAGTCACTAGTTTCAACTGTGACACAATATATATTTTATAAATTATGGTGAGAGCCAAATATGAGCAGGGTAGGCTTTAGGGCCTAGCTACCTTAACACTGGCACGCTGGTAGCATATTGGATTCTTTGGCTCTCAGTCACGTCTAGTTTCTAAAAGTTCATACACCAAAATCAAGACTTTAAACTAGCAGCTACTTCTGTCTTTTATGTGTGTTTTATGTTAGATGTTTCAAACTCAAGGACTGCTTAACAAATCCGGCCTTTGGCAAATTTGAATTCAGCCTGTTCTCAGCAAGGCTGAATTATTTGTTACTTGGAGCTGTGGTCTGCACGGCGACACATGCCAGCTAGCACGGACTCACACAGCAAGTCTTAAGAGAGGTGACGAGCCGGCTGCTTCTCTATCAAGTGTAAAGAGAAGCCTGTGCAGCTGTGCGCCATATTTGTTAGCAATTTAAGAAAATAATAATTTCCATTTCCCCAAATTTACCAAAAATTAAGCACGTCTGGTACAGGTAATGTACATTAGCAAAGGCCGGGTTGCGGGGGCAGCAGTCTAGGCAGAGAAACCCAGCTCCCTCTCCCCAGCCACCTCCACCATCTCATCCAGGGGGACCTCAAGGTGTTCCCAGGCCAGCTGAGAGATATAATCTCTCCAGCGTGTCCTGGGTCTGCCTCCAGGACCTCCTCCCGGTAGGACATGCCCAGAACACCTCACCCAAGAGGCGCCCAGGAAGCATCCTAGTCAGATGCCCGAACCACCTCAGCTTGCTCCTTTAGATGTGGAGGAGAAGCAGCTCTACTCTGAGCCCCTCCCGAATGGCTGCACTGCATTAGCAAAGGCATTTTACTGAATTATTTTAATATAATATCATCACAATCATTGAGTTGTCTGTGAAAAGGATGTGTGAGACTTGAAGAAATGTGTAAAAATGTCCGATGCTGACACTTTTTGTCATATTCACATTTGTGGAGCATGTTCTTGTGAGTGGGCTGCAGGGTGGCTTAATTGCATTGTTGTGCTTGACTAAACTGCATGAAGGCTAAGCATCTGCTTCTCGATGCTGACCTTCTGTTGACTGGCTGAAGGCTTGAACAGACTGTACATGAGGAGTTTAAGTGAGAGATGTGTTTTACATTTCATTAAAACATGCAAGTAAACTGTATGTGTCTGACCCGTGATGTGATCCTCATTTCCCACCAAGGCTGGGAAACACAGGTTGACGCCCCTACTTTAGGTTACGTCCACAAGTACACGAGCATCTTTTAAAATGGGGATTTTCCGCTTTTGTTTTGAAAAATATCTCCATTGGCACGAAAATGCAAAAACCATAGCATCTGAAAATCTTCACCCTGTAACAAGTTTTTCAAAAGCTCAGCTTACAGTGACCTAAGTGTGGACACGAGGCCAAAACACAGGAAAAGCTGCATTAACCACAGTATGTGTGGCCAGAGCCTTAAAAACCTAAAACCCGAGTCAGAGGTAACTGATCCCACCAAGGTTGTTATGAACTTTTCATGTTAACAGAGGTGTTCTGCTAATGCATCCATTGACTTATAACATACACAAAATGGATCAAATAAGTGCCACCTACTATTGTCAGAAGCACTGCTCAAAAACGTATGAACACTTTGAAAACACATCAGATCTCAATGTGAAAAACATCATGCTGATACTGGGTAATGCGTTAGGAAGCAAAGGATGCTGATCAAAGTGACAAATGATGCAGCAGGCTGGTCTATTTTGCTGAAATTTCAATGCAGCAACTCAAAATGGTACTCAGCAGTTTGTGTGTCCCCCACATGCTTGTACGCGTGCCTGACAACGTCGGAGCTCCTAATGAGACGACGGTTTGTGTCCTCCCAGATCTGGACCAGGGCATCACTGAGATCCTGGACAGTCTGAGGTGCAACCTGGTGGTGGACTGAAACATAATGTCCCAGAGGTGTTGTACTCGATTTAGGTCAGGTGAGCGTGGGGGCCAGTCAGCGGTATCAATTTCTTCATGCTCCAGGAACTGCCTGCATACTCTCGCCACATGAGGCACCAGGAGGAACCTAGGACCCACTGCACCAGTGTAGGGTCTGACAGCAGGTCCAAGGAGTCCATCCCGATACCTGATGGGAGTCAGGGTGTCATTGCCTAGCCTGTAGAGGTCTGCGTGTCCCTCCATGGATTTGCCTCCCCAGACCACCAGTCATGGTGAGCGATGTTACAGGCAGCATAATGTTCTCCACGGCTTCTCCAGACCCTTTCACCTCCGTCACATGTGCTCAGGGTGAACCTGCTCTCATCTGTGAAAAGCACAGGGTGCCAGTGGTGGACCTGCCAGTTCTGGTATTTTATGACAAATGTCAATCGAGCAGTGAGCACGGGGCCCACTAGAGGATGTTGGGCCCTCAGGTCACCCTCATGAAGTCTGTTTCTGATTGTTTGGTCAGAAACATTCGCACCAGTGGCTGCTGGAGGTCATTTTGTAGCTCCGGCAGTGCTCATCCTGTTCCTCATTGCACATAGGAGCAGATACGGTCCTGCTGATGGGGTAATGACCTTCTCCGGCCCTGTCCAGCTCTCCTAGAGTAACTGCCTGTCTCCTGGAATCTCCTCCACGCTCTGAGACTGTGCTGGGAGACACAGCAAACCTTCTGGCAATGACACGTATTGATGTGCCATCCTGGAGGAGTTGGGCTACCTGTGCAGCCTCTGTAGGGTCCAGGTATGGCCTCATGCTACCAGTACTGGCACTGACTCTAGCCAAATGCAGAACTAGTGAAAAACAATCAGAAAAGACGAGGAGGGAAAATGTGAGCGGCTTCCACCTGGAAAACCATTCCTGTTTTGGGGGTTGTCTCACTGTTGCCCGTGTAGTGCATTTAATATCATTAACACCAAAACAGCTGAAACTGATTAACAACCCCCTCTGCTACCCAGCTGACCAGATCAATATCCCAGAAGCTTCACTGACTTGATTAGATTAGATTAGATTCAATTTATTGTCATTGCATATGTCACAAGTACAGTACAACGAAATGCAGATTGCATCTAAGCAGAAGTGCTTGAGCGGTGATCAAAAAAAGAGGATACAGTAACAGGAGCTGTATATGTACAGAAGTGCAATAATATAGATACAGAAGTGCAATAATATACTTAGTCCGGGGGTTGAGTAGTGCAGAGTATGCACATAAGCAGTGTATATACAGAGTGCAATAAAACTCAGACCAGGGGGTTTAGTGAGTGCATGTGTGAGTGAGGTGATGGAGGGTGGGAGGAGGGACATGTGTGCTTGTTGATGTGTGTGAAGGGTGGTGGTGTCGGGGTTAGAGTTCAATGAGAAGACGCTGTGGGGAAAAAGCTGTTCCTGAACCTGGTGGTTTTTGTCTCCTGTAGCGCCTTCCAGAGGGCCGGGGGGGTCAACAGTCCTTTTGCTGGATGGGAGGAATCTTTTGTGACGTATTCCTGAAACAACGCTTCCTGTAGATGTCACTGAGGGTGGAACGCGAGGCTCCGGCGATGCCCTCGGTGGATTTCACCACCTTCTGCAACACTGATCTGAGACAGAGCAGTTAACTTGGAGGGGATGATGGTGGTGAATGCTGAGCTAAAGTCTAAGAACAGCATTCGGGCACATGTATCCTTATTGTCCAGGTGTGAGAGGACAGAGTGCAGCGCAACGGAGACTGCGTCCTCTGTGCTCCTGTTCTTGCGGTAGGCAAATTGGTGTGGGTCCAGGGTGGGGGGGAAGGCAGGATTTGAGGTGTGTTCGGGGATGCCATCAGGACCTGCAGCTTTGTGTGGGTTGATCCTGCTCAACACTGCTTTGACATCGGTGTGGGAGAATGTTAGGGGGGTGGCGGTCAGCAGTCAGTTCTCCCCTGATTGGAGGTTCTTGGTCGTCCTTCTCAAAGCGAGTGTAGAAGTTGTTAAGCTCGTTGAGGAAGGCGAGATCAGAGGAGGGGAGGGAGGGGTTGATGGGCTTGTAGTTGCTGATGACCTGATGCTAAACTCTGATTAAAAAGTGCTCCTTTCATTTTTGAGCAGTGTTTACAGATGAGATTACAGAGCTCTGTAATGAATAGTCTATAACAGTGGTCCCCAAAGTCAAGAGTTTCCGCGGCCCACTTAAACCAGAACATCCCCTGCGGACCCCCCCCCCCCAGTCATCCAAAGAGTAATACTGATGGAGTAATACCACCTCATTTTACTAGTTTTGATTCACGCTTTATATGTATAATTACATCTATATAAATATGTAACTATGCGTGCTTGTGAGTAGCTTCAAACTGTGGATGAGGAGAACCTACAGACATTTCTTTGTGAAGCTGAAGCCTTAACAGCTGGCAGGTGGAGGCAGGTACAATATATGTCAGATTTTGTCTGGTGATAGAATATCTGCCTGAGTTCCAGACATGTCAGAAGAATAGAATAGAATAGAATAGAATAGAATAGAATAGAATAGAATAGAATAGAACTTTATTATCATTGACATACAATGAAATTCCGTTCAGAACAGCCATGGTCACATGTGCCAATAAACTTTGTGCCTGGAGAAGTAAATGGTCTGATTATTATATAGCACTTTTCTACTCTGCATGAGCGCGCTACACAACATGTCTCATTCACACACATTCATACAACACTTTCTAACACTCACACACACTCACACAATCACACTCAGATGGACACACCAGGAGCAACTGGCATGCAGTGCGGAGCGTGTATGTTGCGATTTTGTGCTACACAAATAAAATTGAATATACACTTTATTAGGTACACCTGCAAGTACCAGGTTGGACCCCCTTTTGCCTTTGTGGCACAGGTTCAACAAGGTGCTGCAAACGTTCCTCAGAGATTTTTCTCCATATTGACATGAAGGCATCACACAGTTGCTAAAGAGTTGCCAGCTGATCATCCCAATTTATCCCTCAGTCACATCCCAAAGGTGCTCTACTGGACTGACGACTGTGGAGGCCACTGGAGTGAAGCATTTTTTCAGTCTTGTCTGTGCGAACTGTAGCCTCAGTTTCCTGTTGGTGGCTGACAGGAGTGGCACCCGGTGTGGTCTTCTGCTGCTGTAGCTCAAGGTGTCTGACATCCTGTGCACTCAGAGATGTTCTTCTAAATACCTTGTTTGTCACGAGAGGTTAATTGAGTTATTGTTACCGTCCTATCAGCTCGAAGCAGTCCGGGCATTCTCCTCTGACCTCTGCCATCCACAAGGTATTTTCACCCAGAGAACTGCTGCTTACTGGATGTTTTCTCTTTTTCGGACCAATCCCTGTAAACCCCAGAGACGGCTGTGTCGGAAAATCCCAGCAGATCAACACTTTTTTTTTCTTGCATTAACATCCAGCCACATTTGTCTTTCATTCACATTCTGATGCTCGGTTTGAACTTTAGCAGGCTGTCTCGACCGTGCCTACATGCCTAAATGCTTTGAGTTGCTGACATTTGACTGGCTGATTACATATGTGCATTAACAAGCAGGTGAACAGGTGTACCTAATAAAGTGGCTGCATCATGACTTTACTGGACTGTACAGTAGTTGGTGCTAAGTTCTCAGATTGTGTTTTTTTTCTTTGTTTTCTGATGAATATAGTTTCATGAGTCTCATTCTGCTTTTCTCAGTTTCACCAGTTTTGTAAAGTTTCAACTAAATCCTTTACAAGCCTTCATGCTCCACATTAGGCATTTTACATTTTTGCACCACTCTGTCCAAAGGTTTTGATAAAAGTAAAAAAAACCATTTGGTGTCTAAGTCACACAAAGGATGGTGAAAGATTTTAATTCACTGATCTCAGAGATCTTTGCATGTTTTGACACGTGTGGAAAAGGTTTTGATTGTTTTAGTGTCTTTTGCACAGGTGAGTCTGAGTTATGAAAAATGCTTTTAACTGTTTTGAGAACCGCATTAAGTGGTGAGAGTGACGTTCCTGATGTGAGAACTGCACCCAAACATCTTGAACACACTGGTGGCAGTTTAACTTCTGCCTGTGGAGTCAAACAGTTTTCATACCACGTCTTACATGTCGTGTCTCTGCAACTGCAAAGTGGACTCCTGTGGATGAGTTCAGCTGCACATGTAAGACCTGGATATCAGCTAATGCTTTCTGCTGCAACAGGACTTTCGGCTCAACTGTCAGAGGATATTTTTATGGCTCCTGAGCTGCCAAATCAGTACAACAGCAGCAGACAGAAGCCCCCATGGAGACATCTGAGGAAGACCTGAGGAGGACCCAGAGGAAACCTACACGAACTACTTCAGTGCAGTAGTCTGACTGCAGTGTGACAGCGGCACTACTCTCACTCTTACTCCCACTCCAGCTGGCGTGCTGTGTCCCTTTGCAAACACAAGTGAACAGAAGAGACCAGAACACCAGCAGCTCACCTGGCTCACCATCCATCACAACACACAGGTGGAGGTCACGATAAATGTGACCTTGACCTTGAGCACAGTTCGGGTGAGGACCCTTCAGGCTGTAAAATCTGACCAGTAGCATTTGCTGTGAATTATGGAGGGACAGGCGGACAGACAGCTGAGCTGCAGCAAGTTTACTTTGACTGCTAAAGTGAATACGCACACACACACGCACACACACACACACACACA
Organism: Cichlasoma orientale; assembly: GCA_034780415.1. NCBI lineage: Eukaryota > Metazoa > Chordata > Actinopteri > Cichliformes > Cichlidae > Cichlasoma > Cichlasoma orientale. Next base: position 1,367 of record JAVDPK010000845.1, on the reverse strand, counting down.
CACACACACACACACACACACGCACACACACACGCACACACACGCGTGGTTCTTATTCAATGGATTTAAAAGGATGGGTGTAATTGTTTTTGGTCTTTTATCAATGATTACATTAAGTTTTGAAATTTAAGTATTGCATTTTTCTATGTGTTTGGCTGTAGTTACATAATAATAAATCTATATAACTGAATAATGTATCACATCTATATGTGACAAGGACTTATTTATAGCAACTGAAAAAAGTGTCGGTATAAGCTGCATTATTCCTGTTATTACTACTAATAATAACTGTATTGCTACTATTACTCGTGCTACCATTATGATTATTACTGCTCTTACTATCATTGCTGATGCTCGGTTCGTGTCCTTAAAGCTCGGCTGTACCTGTGTGATAGCGTCACAGAGGATGTGGTATCATGATGAGGTCTGAGTGACGGAGCGGTGCACACACACACACACACACACACACACACACACACACACACACACACACACACACACACACACACACA
>JAVDPK010000844.1:30693-58632 GCA_034780415.1 Cichlasoma orientale | reverse complement strand
TTATTCAAGTAAAGAGGGGTTTTTATTAAGAACTGAATATGCAGGATGCCAAAACTTTTGCTTTAGTCCCTTTTCCCTTTTGTTATTTAAAAAGGCAGAAAATGAAAAAAAATGTTCATTAAAATGTTAAATTTGTCATCTTTAACTTCGTGCCTTTTAACCCTTTGATCTTTATACCGTCGCCGCCCCTTTGATGTTTTGGAAAGATTAACCCCTGTCATAGTAGACAAAAAAAGACATTCATCAAGGTATCTATATTTAATATATGTGTCTCTCACAGATGACAATGGATGAGAAATATGTGAACAACATCTGGGATCTTCTAAAAAATGCCATCCAGGAGATTCAGAGGAAAAACAACAGTGGACTGAGCTTTGAGGAGCTGTACAGGAACGCCTACACCATGGTGCTCCACAAACATGGGGAGAAGCTGTACACAGGCCTGAGGGAGGTTGTCACTGAGCACCTCATCAACAAAGTAAAGAAACTTTTATCACTTTAGAGAATGCTGAGGACTGATGTGAAAAGAGGACATTTATCCTTAAGGCCACAGCAGATGTTGAGATTATTATGTGACTGTTTATATCTTCAGGTACGGGAAGATGTCCTAAATTCCTTAAATAATAATTTTCTGCAAACACTGAATCAGGCCTGGAATGACCACCAGACTGCCATGGTTATGATCAGAGACATCCTCATGTACATGGTAGGTATGCATTTTAGTTTTTGCCATGCTCCTTGTGTATACATGTATGTTCTGTAGTTGGACATAAGTAGTTGTACAAAATCTTTAACATTTCATAGTGCAGTTATAACTGTTGTTTTGTCTTTTAGCAAGTGGGAAGAGGCCAGAAATTGCATGTAGTCTGTTGTTTTGCGGGTGTATTGTGGCGTTTGTTCCCCATTATGAATTATTTTGTGATTTTTAAGGAATGGCCATTTGTGTTAACCTCTGGCCAGCCTTCACCTACATGCTAATCTGGACTTTGATATTAAGGTTCTGTTTTATTTGTAGACTAACAATGAGGCTTTGTTGCTGTATTTATTTGTTTTGTCAGAAAACTGGCAATACTAGTTGACTACCTTTGCCAGGACTAAGGTTCAAAGTATGTGTTGGGCTGTGTGCGAGTGATTGAGGCCTTGCGATAAGCGAAACTGTATGCTAAACAATGGTACGGTCAGTAGGGAGACTACACAGCTCTCCTGGAGTTCTTTTGTTCTGTACTATCCTCTTTCCTGACCTGCTATAACCTGGACAACTGGCCTTTTTTTCTTCTTTTTTTTTTTTTAACTACTGCAAGCTCACCATGACTGTGCGACAAGAACAGGCGACTGTTTTTGTTACCTGTTTGCAACTATGACTTTTCTGTGCTCATAAGATGCATCTACCTTGTTGGAAGCCACTTCTCCTTTTATGATAAATTTACGCGTGCTACTAGGTGTTCATATCAACACAGTGAGGAGAGTTTATGCTTTTTTATTTTTACATTTTAGCCCCTGTTACTTATTTAAAAAAGTCAAACCCCGCAGTTTTTTGTTAATAACAAAACAAAAAACTTTTTAAATAAATAAAAATTCTGCATACATTTGTAATGATGAATCTCTTTAATGGTATTATCCCTATCCCTTCCTGGTTGAGGTTTATGTTGTAACTTTGTTTTTGGGGTATATTGCAGACACTGTTCACATACAGTACCAGTCAAAAGTTTGTACACACTCACTCATTCATACGAATGGGTGAGTGGGTCCAAAAGTTTGACTGGTACTGTTTTCATTTTGATTCTATAATTACCTCTGTGCATATATGGGTTTACTGGCATATCCAGCCTCCTAACTATGGAGTTGCAGTAGTTATACTTGCTGTGTATATTTACAGTAGTTTTAATTTTGCTTTTAAAAGCTCTCTACATGCATACATTAATGATTCATATCATATTACATATTTTTACACACAAGTAACTTTTTGTCCCATTCTCGTGTCTTCTAGGACAGAGTCTACGTTCAGCAAAACAACGTGGAGAATGTGTACAACCTTGGCCTCATCATATTCAGGGACCAGGTGGTGCGCTATGGCTGCATTCGGGACCACCTACGGCAGACATTACTGGACATGATTGCACGGGAGAGAAAGGGAGAGGTTGTAGATAGGTAAGGTTAAGATAACCTTTACTTTACTTTGAAAGTTGGTTTCCTGTCCCAATTTCTAATTATCCACAATTCATTGCAGGGGGGCGATCAGAAACGCCTGCCAGATGCTGATGATTCTTGGCCTGGACAGCAGGTCTGTATATGAGGAGGACTTTGAGGGTCCTTTCTTAGACATGTCAGCTGAATTCTTCCAGGTAAGTCTGTTCTAGGCAATTTTTTGCTCTGTCTCTTTGGAGCTGCTATAAATCGTTCCTAAAACAACACACTATCCGCTCATTTCAGATGGAAAGCCAAAAGTTCTTAGCAGAAAACAGTGCCAGTGTCTACATAAAGAAGGTAGAGGCCAGAATCAATGAAGAGATCGAGCGAGTTATGCATTGCCTTGACAAGTCCACAGAGGAACCCATTGTCAAGGTAGTGGAAAGGGAACTAATTTCAAAACACATGAAAACCATTGTGGAGATGGAGAACTCTGGCCTGGTCCACATGCTTAAGAACGGCAAGACGGAAGGTAAAGGCACTGAGTCACTGATTGTTTTTCTCTGCATATAATTCAGAAATTTAAAAAAACCAAAGAATTTCCTCTGTCATTGTTTTTTACTTCATGTCTCACTCTCAGATCTGGCATGCATGTACAAGCTGTTCAGTCGTGTGCCAAATGGCCTGAAAACAATGTGCGAGTGCATGAGCTCTTACTTGAGGGAGCAAGGCAAGGCTTTGGTGTCGGAAGAGGGAGAGGGCAAGAACCCTGTTGACTATATTCAGGTATGCTAGTTAGCTGGAAACACAATCTAACATTTAATGACTCAAAAGCAGGTTAGTCATACTTAAAAAGCCTAGAAATTGTTGTGCATTGTGCTGAATTACATAACTTTTTTTTGTAACTGCCTGTTGAACAGGGTTTGCTAGACCTGAAAACACGATTTGATCGGTTCCTCCTCGAGGCCTTCAACAATGACAGACTCTTCAAACAAACTATAGCTGGAGACTTTGAGTATTTCCTGAACCTCAACTCCCGCTCTCCAGAGTACCTGTCACTCTTTATTGATGATAAGCTCAAGAAGGGAGTTAAAGGGGTAAGTGGCTTCTTCAAAAACATTAAGTAGATCTGGAACTCATTTTGAGTTTTCTGTTTGCAGGTAACTTCTACTTTTTCTCATGTTTCTCCTCTATGCTTGTTTGAATAGTTGACAGAACAGGAGGTGGAGTCCATTCTTGACAAGGCCATGGTGTTGTTCAGGTTTATGCAGGAGAAGGACGTGTTTGAAAGATACTACAAGCAGCATTTGGGTCGTCGGCTGCTCAGCAACAAGAGTGTCTCAGACGACTCAGAAAAGAACATGATCTCTAAGCTCAAGGTAAAAGAATTGAGAAAAAATACTTTGATACAGTATAATTCATGCACATGAATTATACAGTTTCTCATATCATTTATCTAACGACTCCTTTGTCAGCAGGTTCACCTCATTTTCTCCATCTTTCTCTTATACAGACAGAGTGCGGCTGTCAGTTCACCTCAAAACTGGAAGGGATGTTCAGAGACATGAGCATCTCCAACACTACCATGGATGAGTTCAGGCAACACACACAAACCACATCAGTGAGTCAGTCAGAAAAACAAGGCACACACAAAAACTCAGAACCAAATGTTAACAGTGCTTCTATAATTAGGTGTTCCAATCACTTCCATGGCCACAGGTGTATAAAATCCAGCACCTAGGCATGCAGACTGTTTTAACATTTGTGTGCCTCTCTCTTTTCTAACAGATCTGATATCACTTATTATGCAATGAAGCTGAAATTGCTGTTTAGTCATGTTATCTCTTTTATATGCACTTGTTCCAGGCATCTTTAAGTGGTGTGGACCTCACAGTAAGAGTCCTAACTACTGGCTACTGGCCCACGCAGTCTGCAACACCGAAATGCACCATCCCCCCAGCTCCCAGACACGCCTTTGAAGTTTTCAGACGGTAATGCTCCTCCTCAAATGTTTTGCAATGCAAAGAAAAGCTCAGTGTTCTTTCATTTATCAAACCCTTCTGTTGCTTTTATTTAACAGATTTTACCTAGCTAAGCACAGTGGTAGACAGCTCACATTGCAGCATCACATGGGAGGGGCTGACCTAAATGCAACTTTCTACGGAGCTGTTAAAAAGGTAGATTCTGCATTTTACAACTGCAGCTTTAGTCTTGGAATTGAAAAGTGGCTTATTGTAATTAAAGGAATATCATCAAGGATTTATCCTAATTTTTTTCCCTTCCCCATCTGCAGGAGGATGGTTCAGAGTTGGGTATGGGAGGTGCCCAGGTGACAGGGTCTAACACCCGGAAGCACATACTGCAGGTCTCCACCTTCCAGATGACCATCCTCATGCTCTTCAACAACAGAGAAAAGTGCACTTTTGAGGTGGGAACGCAGTTTTTATCTGGCTCTTTTTAGCTCACGCTTTCATTAGATGACTTTGTTTTTATTTATTGGGAGGGAGGTTATTGGGTAATTTACTTGCATCCTTCCAAGTCTGGAAAATTTGTAATAATAATTAGTGTCCCAGTTTTGTTTTTTGTTTTACTTCAAGCTCATTTTGTCCCTTTCTACAGGAGATTCAGCAGGAGACAGATATTCCAGAGCGAGAGTTGGTGCGAGCATTACAGTCTTTGGCGTGCGGGAAACCGACACAGCGAATTCTCACCAAGGAGCCCAAGTCCAAGGAGATAGAAAACGGACACACGTTTACAGTCAATGATCAGTTTACCTCCAGACTGCACAGAGTCAAAATTCAGACAGGTGAGCAGTGGCTGTGTATAGTACACCATAGCTAACTGATGTCTCGTGTCATTTCCAGACCACTTTCTGTCTATCACAGCTGACAGTGAGAGTTGAGTGGATTTTTCCTTCATTCCAGGATCTATAGATCATCACGACCGTGCTTTTTTTTTTTCTTTAAAATATTGCCTTTTAGAACTATATTAGTATTTTTATTGTCTAATAATCAGAGATTCAATACCACATGAACAGTATCGTACAGCTTTGTGTTTTTTTTAATGCTACGCATAAATAAAGTCCTCTGAATGGAAATACTTTGTGACATGGAGGCTGTGGAACAGTAGCAATCCTTGAAGTGGGGTTAGGACTCTTACTTTCTGTAACATAAAACTTTAAAAGTTCCTGTATCCAATTTTACCAGTTGCTGCTAAACAAGGTGAATCAGACCCTGAACGGAAAGAGACTCGGCAGAAAGTGGACGATGACAGGAAGCACGAGATTGAGGCGGCCATTGTCCGAATCATGAAGTCGAGAAAGAAGATGCAGCACAATGTCCTGGTGGCAGAGGTAAGAAATTCATCCATCTTACAGAATAAAAAATAAATAAATAAATAAATTAAAAAAAATATATATATATATATATATTTTTCAAATAACAGAACAGCAATTTTAATTTTGTTACTTCTCATCTTTTCCCGTTCTTGATCCCAAAACCTTATAATATTGTGAAAAGGCCACAGTTTTCTTACATTTGTGATTTTTGTGTGTTCAGGTGACCCAGCAGCTCCGCGCACGTTTTCTTCCAAGCCCTGTGGTAATCAAAAAGCGGATAGAAGGACTTATAGAAAGAGAATACTTGGCGAGGACTCCGGAGGATCGTAAAGTGTACACATACGTTGCATAGAGGATGAACTGTGAAAGAGATGGCGGGACGGCGGTGGTGTTTTTCTTTGGACTGTTGTTACGCATGGACTGGAAGTTTCTTTTAAAGACAAACACTGGGAATTCGATTCATCACCCCTTCCAAAAATACAGTAAATGCATTAATGGGGAGTAAAATCTTACTGCAGGAAAAAATCTGTCAAATCTTCTAGATGATTTTTTTTTTTTTTTACAAATCTGGCCCAGTCTTCCTGTTCCCTCAGTTTTAACCTGGATGGATCCAGCTTCAAGCTTTTCACTGTTTTACCCTTGTTGAGATCAAACTTGAAAAGAATCCCTTGGGAAAAATGTGAATGCATCACTTATTTTTTTGGTTCAATACTGTATAAAAATAAAATTATTTAAAAAAAAGAGAGAAAATGTGGATTGTTACAAAGTAACGATTATGAAATTCTCTAGTTTCTCAAGCAAGCAGTCGTAAGAAGTGCACTGATTTGCTGGTGTTTCTCAACCAGCTGTGTCAGACCAGCTTCACATGAGGCAGGTGGAGAGGGAGCATTTGCTGCTCTCTGCTGACCCTCTGTGGGAATAACACTCAAATCCACATCCAGACAGTTCAGGATGAAAACATCTACAGTAGTGTTGATCCTGCTGCTCTGCAAGATTACAACTATTTCTCCCAAAGGACACTACACTGACATCTGGTGTTTATGTAGAGAAAAGTGTGTTTCCATTCCAACGCACTTGGTCATGGTTCAGATATCTGAATTGGAGATAACGAGGGTTTTTTTTTTTTTTTTTTTCACATTCCACCCGTTGGGCTGGGCTTTACTGCGGTATTTTGTGTTGTGCAAATATGTAATAATGTGGTGTCATCAAGGAGACTGAATACTCAAGTGCAAAGAAGTCATTTTTTTCCTGTTTCATCAGATATAAACTGCACAGCTGAGATTTAAGCACTACAGACACTTGTGCAAATTTCCAAATGTAACCGAGGAGTCCGAAATCTGTTTCTGTAATCTGTATAAACGAAATACGAGTGCCCGTGGAATCAGTAATTGCGTTGGATACATTCAGCACAAATCAGTTATTTGGTCTTTAATCAATATTTCATGACACTAAACAATGCAGTGTCCTAAATATGCAGCTGTTATAGATAGGAGGCCTGTTGAGAATAAATGGCACCTTTTCCAGTAGCTGGTCATATGGTTATAACATGGAGTAACAGACAAACTAGACAAACTGAGGTCTAGAAGGTCCCACGGGATCAGGTTGTGACTGCACAGCTTTGGCCAGATTCTCCAGCTGAGTCATGAAACTCCGACTCTCTTCGGCCGAGCTGCGAGTCCAAGCCAGAGGGAGGTGGGTGGGAACAGGCTTCCGATCTGCAACGCACATATGTGGTCAGAACAAGTGACACAAGATGATGACGATTATGATGATGCCTGAAATGACCTGAGAATTTAGTGTTGCTTACCTTGAAAGAACTGCCCGCTACGTGTTCTGGAAGCAACTCTGGACAAGGCCAACCACACGACGGTGTCGGCTCCTTGTTCTACAGTACGCAGCCTGTCCCCCATCATCCGGTGGAACTGAGGCATGGATGTAGAAACGGCTGGAAAAAATAATTTGTTAATTGTGTTTGTGTTTTTGAGGAAGACTAATCAAGGTAGAACAAAAGAAAAACTGCATTTGCTGGTCTAATGAGTGTACCTGGGGTATCTACCCAGCCCGGATGCATTACAGAAAAGTGAATGACAGGATTGGCTTTGGCCCACTGTTCTGTCACCGCCACCTGCTGTCTCTGAAAAGGAACAACACAATGTGACCTCTCCTTTATCTTTATTTCTAACCTCAATTCTTCTCCATGACTTTAAATGCACCGTATAGCCAATGATCTTAAAATCAAACCCAAGGAGACATACGCAGACTGTATTGTGCAATCTCAAGCAGATCCTGTCCAAATTTTTGAAAAAAAAATCTTAATCACACCTTCCTATCTTACCTTGTTCTGTGCGTAGACCATAATGCCATCAAAGTAGCCCTTCTCTGACTGCAAATCGTCAGCTTTGAGTTTCTGTACCAGCATGCCTCCTGAGGACACGGTGATCTAACAGGCAGCGGGAGAAAAGAAATGCATCAGTGTGCTTACACCACCATGAGCCACTGCAGCATGGACAAAAGTGGCATTATGCTGTCTGCAATATACAGATGAAGACTTTGTTTGTGTGCACTTATGCATGTAATCATACCACTCTTGGATCCCGACTCTTCTGTATAAATGGTATAAGAGTCTGGGTGAGAATATACACCCCTAAAGAGATGAGGAAAAAGGGGGGAAAAATGAAAAATTGTCAAGCTAGGCAACAGCCTGACCATTAGAATAAAATCTCACCCATGGTGTTGGTGGCAAAGTTCTTCTCCAGCCCCTCAGCGTTCACCTCTCTCTTGTGCACCATACAGCCTGCATTGTTAATCTGCCAAAGCATAACAAATACATTACACAGTCGACTCTAAACCATTAACAAAGTTGGCTCAGAAATGAGGATCTGAAAGTAATTTATTGTAACAAAGAATAGAGGTGATACATGCCAACACATTCAGTGATGGATACTGCTTCTTGAAGACCTCTGCAAACTCCCAGACGTTGCGCGTCTGGGACATGTCCACAATATGGATGTATACCTCCTAGAATATGAAGATCAAGCATCACTCTCTCATAAATGAGGGGATTTCTCTCTCGCTCTCTCTTTTTGTTGGCTTTCCATTGTTAGGCATGTTCAAAGCTAACACTCTCACCGTGTTCCCAGACTTAGTGACAATGTCTTCTTTGGCCTCTTCTGCTTTATCTTTGTTCCTACACACCATGTGGACTCTGCCACCTGGAGACAAAACATCAACATCTTTATTTGCTATCACTACGTGGCGGTGTTGGACAGATAACACAGCTCTCCGGCATGTACCTTTCTTGGCTATAGCCATGGCTGTTGCTTTTCCAATTCCACTGTTGGCTCCGGTAATCATAAAAGACCTCCCCACAACTGATACATCCAGGTCCTGGGGCTCAAACCCTTTAGATGCCGCCTCGTATCCCTTCCTACAGGTGTGCAGAAAACATGTAATAAATGTACGCCTCAAAGAGAGGACTAATTATTTCTCAAGAGGCAGCCGGTGATTGACAGTCTGCATTGTTGTTTTTCCTCCACATTTTAGCTCGAGCAGAGCTGGGTGATGAGAATGTCATCCTCAAGACACACGAGCTGTCAATAGAACTATTGTAGCTGTACATAAAGGCCAGTTTGTGTGACGATTGTGCCACACAGTGATCAGACTTTTGATATGCCTGTGTGGAGCAGCCTTTGAGGTTAAATAAACAACAGGAAATGCATGCCACAGAGTAGAACTCCTACTCTTAGTCAAAAATAAATAAATAAAATAAAAATAGGTAAGTATATAAGTATAAAGATTGATATTTACCAGACATCCCCTGACAGCTTCCTTGATTACACACAGCAGATCAACACCAAAGTGATATTCTACTAACCTTGTATATTGCTGGATCCCATTCAAAAACCAGATGGCATTTCGGTACAGAGACATGTTTTCAGATGAGGAACAATCCCAGAAAGTGCACCAGTTTTCCAGTCCTCGTCCAGGCAGCTGTGTGACAGATCAGGATCACATGAGGCAGGCTGAGAGAGGGATGCGCTTGCTGCTCTCTGCCGCCCCTGGCAGGGAATAACATTTAAACACACAGCCTGACAGCAGTCAAGTGATGCAAGTTCAACTTTTATCAGTTCATTCATTAACGCGCTTCCTAAAATCACGTGGCAGATTTTTAAAGGGTGCTCCTGGTTGGGCGGATCCCTGGAAATACGGGTCCGCATTAACCAATCCACGATGGTTGTGAGGTCTGATGACGCGCCGCTGATCCAGCGGCAGGGAGGGCGGAGTTAGCCAAGTTTCACCCTGAACTCACTTCACGGAGGATAGATATGCGTCCGACCGGACAGTTTGACCCTTTGTGAGGGTTGAAGTGCTTATTTTTTTTTTAATCTTTTGACGGTGTCTTGTAGTTTCTTGGCTTGGCGTAAAAATGGTAAGTGTTTGGCGCATATTTTTGTTTTGTGCGCATGACTGCAGCCATAAAATACCCCGACTGTTCACCTGTTGCACCTGTTGTCGCTGACAGCTAAAGCTAGAAACTGCGCCCCTCACACCGCTTCCTGTTACACTTTGGCACGTTTCTTTTTGTTTCACGGACGATAAGAGTGTGATTAGTTTCCACTGTGAGTTTCTGTTGCGTGTCCTTCCAGCCGGTCTGTTCTGTTTGAAAGGGCATTAAAAAAAACAAAACAGAAAAAACAGGTTTTGTGACTTTCCGTCGAACGCTGCCCTGCTGGCTGTTTAATGCTTTACATATTAATTTGCCTGTGAACTTTATAGGGTGTACACACCTGGAAATGACCATACACGGACTGTTCAGGGCCTACTGGTTCTCTGCCGTTTTATGCTTTAATATCACTCAGTCTAATAATAATAATCTCCATCTGTATTGTTCAGTTCTGTCCCAGCAGTGGAAACACTGGTATGTCTTCGTTTTGTTGACCATAATGGCTACAATAGGAAAATAAATAAATAAATAAATATAACGTTTCTACTTTATACAACAGTGTATTTTTTTATTAATGAGATTCGCAAATATTTAAATTCAGGCTTTGAATAGTGCGAAATAAGGATGGATCATAAATGTGCTGCACACACCACATTCTTCTTTATATTTCAGAGTAGCTGGTTTGGTGTTTCTTGAACTGAAGTGGTATTCACTGGCTTTTAAGTATGCTCTTTATTGCACATCAGGGTTTAGTAATCACGGCTGCATTGGTGAACCGAATGATGGAAAAAGACTGACAGACTTTGTTCCAGCTGCTACTGAGACAAGCTCCTTTTCTTTTATTTTTTTTTTCTTGCCAGCAAGCATCTGCCAATCTTAAAGTCAAATGAGATCCAAAATCAGGATGATATTTCCAAGGACGTTACACACTCGCTTGCTCGCTTCTGAGACCCTTGATGGGTGGGGGGAAAATGCCACAAAGCCTGAAGACTAAATAATATTTATTCTTGAAGCCTAACTTTAACAATGAAAGGAAGACTTTAAGGAAACAGTGTGGCAGTGTGGTCCTGACAGAGTAGGGGTGGGGGGATTTGGGGGACGTTTAATGCCTGTTTTGATGTGTGCTCAAACCTCCCTGGTGCTCGGAAACACATTGTCCAAACATCCAAAGCTGGATTTGTTAGCTCACTTGAAAATTTAAAAGGAAACCCTCAAACTAGCACTTCCTCAGTTATCGTGACCTTCGGATTTCTCCCTGTCAAGCAGTTGATTTCCCCTCATGATGGTGTGTGGTCAGTGAAGTTGCTCGTTAATGAGCCGTGCCAACAGCACAGCCACTTGTTTGATCCTGACTGTGAGTGTTTGTGTGTGGGTGTATAGGTGCAGCATGGGCTGGCTAATAAGGTTTTTCTGGATTTGTGGGGATTTGTTTGCATGAGTCATCTTTACTGTCTGAGCACGTGTCACAATTTCCCCCACTGACAATACCTTCTGTGCTTTTAGATGCGCTTCTTGCTGCTCTTCAGTCGCCAGGGGAAGCTGCGTCTGCAGAAGTGGTTCACGTCGATGTCGGAGCGCGAGAAGAAGAAGATCATCAGGGACATGACCACCATGGTGTTGGCTCGGCAGGCGCGCTCCTGCAACTTCGTGCAGTGGAAAGACTTGAAGATCATTTATAAGAGGTGAGACCGCCCCGTGTGTTTGACGCTGCACCTGTGGGTGTCAGTGTCCTTTTTTTTTTTTTTTTTTTTTTTTTTTTTTTGGCTGATTGTTAAGGCAATTGCATACCGCTGATCCTCGCAGTACCACGGTACAATCATCTTAATGTCTGATTCTCCTCAGGTATGCAAGCCTGTATTTCTGTTTGGGTGTCGAGAGCCAGGAAAATGAGCTGCTAGCCCTGGAGGTTATTCATCGCTACGTGGAGCTGCTGGACAAATACTTCGGCAATGTATTTCACTTTCTTATATTCATTATGCAACTGTAGTCTGAAGTGCAGTGTTGATTTAATCAAGAGCATAGGCCGCAAAGATCATATCTAAGAATATGATCTGCTCTGTAGTTTCTGATTTAATAACTGCACCATCCTGCAACATCCTCTCAGGTGTGTGAGCTGGACATAATCTTTAACTTTGAGAAGGCCTATTTCATCCTGGACGAGTTTCTAATGGGAGGGGAGATCCAGGAAACCTCCAAACAGATTGTGAATCGCTCCATTGAAGCTTCAGACATGTTACAGGAGGTGAGATTCACTGGCAAGCACGCACGCACGCACAAATGCACTTAGTAAAACACAAAGTGTGACTTGCACCTGTGGTGTGAGCCCATAACATCTGTTGCATGGCTCAGTGTGCAAAGTGAGACACTACAGGCAGAAACGTGTTGTTTTGTTCTTGCACTGGTCAATTTTTGAGATTCTGGCCTAATTGGTGTTTTTATTTTATTTACTTTTTTTTTTTGGTTCAGTTTAATGGGAAAAAAATGCTCCAAATTAGTGCAAGTTTAATGAGGCAGTGACTGCATATTTAAACATAAAATTTCAGGAATGTACTTGCCTTGGGACGTTTCTAGGTGATATGTTAATTCATTTTTACTAGTAATTTGTGTTTTTTAATAAGAGTGTGTGGTGTTTCACAGCAGACTGTTTTCTCACAGTTTTTCCCAGAAAGCCTCACTTCAGTAGAGCTTACGTACAGCAAACCTTCCAGTTTTATTCCGCTCTGTCGTTCCGTATCAGCACTGTTCACTATTCAATTCAATCATTTCATAAAACTTGCAATAACAAAAAAAAATATTCGTAATGTAAGTGATGACTATGGGAAGGTTAATGGTGGAACCCTATGCACCTGTAGTGTCTCCTTTTGAAAGCAGTGCTGCCATGTTTTCAGATAGTATTCCAAGTTGATTATCATTTCGTATACATTTTATTTAAATCAGGGCTGTGGGGTGTTTTGGAAGTCCCAGATACCTGAAATTAGCTTTTACTATTATGTTAAACAACACTTATTGTGAGTGCTCTGACATGGGAACTTTATGTGTGTGCGTGGGAAGTAGTCAGTGTCATGTAGCGAGTCTAATTAAATGTGGTGATCCCTGCGGTGCCTTTGTCTTCCTCATAGCTAAAAAGTCATGTGGATATTAGTGGTTGCTCCCTCTTTGTTTTATAGATGTGTGTGATGCTCTCTCTCTCTCTCTCTCTCTCTCTGCGGGTGTCAGTGTCAGACAGATTTTCCTTAAGTGTTAGTGTTCGGCTGATGCTTCCTGCTCTCCCTGTAGGCTCGTGGCTCTGTGTGTAGCTGGGTGTGTTGTGCGGTGCTCCTGAGTAGGGCTGACTAACACTTTTGATCTAGCGTTGTGCAGTGTAGCCTCCTATTCATTTTGACCATTATCGCTTCAGGATGACAGCAGTGAGTGGTATGAGGTGGAGCTGTTTGGATGACCTTGAAAATGCACAGAAAGGTTAGATGTTCCGCTTATGTTAGTGTGCTCAACACTTTGTGGCAGGTGATGTGTGGACGTGTGACTGTAGATATTTGTATTACACTGCACTTTTTGGAGTCTGACAACCTGATTTTTTTTCTTTTTTGTTTTTTTCCCCCTTGTGCCTTCTTTTTTTTTTTCCCCTTCCCCTAGACGTTGGAGGAGTACATGAGCAAACCTGCATTTTAGCTTGTGGGGGAAGAAAAAAAGGACGTGAACTACCAGCGGGGAGGAAGACAGGAGCCAAATGTACTGTATAGGAGTCAAATAAGTTTGTGGACCTGAAAATGGGATTAACTTTGATTCTACTGAACATTTTCAGTAGAAGAAAACACGGCTCACTTGAATGTCTGCCTACATCATAGCTCTGTGGACCCGTTCCTTTGGAAGGCGAGTCTGATATTAACATTTAATAATAATATTAACAGTAATGCATTCAAGTGAAGGGAGTGGGTGTGAGTGTGTGTGTGAGAGAGTGGGGTTGGGGTGAGGAGTTCTTAGTAATGACACGGGATGGGTATAAAAATCATAACGAGGAACTGATGCTTAGATTTATAAATTTGCTGCATTTATCATGTATTAATATGTTGGAAATGAATGTTTGCGAAGTGTCTGGTTTTTGGAATTGTGCCATGTGCTCTGCAACTCGAGGTGTGGAGTTAAATGTCTTTCATTCTTACCAGCACACAACTGATTTTGAAATAACACTGATACTGATGATTAGGTTCTGTTTTTAATGTGTATAACATATTATATGTGTTTGACTGTTAGTCTTTTAAAAAAAAAAGTGCACTTGCTTGTGTGGGTGTGAGCCTTTTCTTTTTATAATGTGCATTTTCTGACGTTACAAATAAAATGTTTTTTTGATAAGCAGTGCGCTTTGGGTAGTCATTATAATAGCGGTGAATGTTTATTTAATAATTAAAATTAGAGTGTAATTTACTGACTGTCTCTGTATTGCCCCCCAGAAATACTCCACCTGCTTCCCCGGCTTCCTTCATATGCTATATAAGGCAACGCAACTCAGAAAGAAGGAAAAATAATATCGCTGATGCTTTATTTATCTGTGATTGATCACACATTGTTGAACATGTACAAAAATGGTTTAAAAATGAGCATACGTAGCACAATCACTGGTAGGCCAACAATACAGAGCTTCGCAGTATGAAAGGGGCTGGAAGGCAGGCGACGTTCTGATATTGAGACTTGGAAATAATTATCCGTAATAACAACATTAAATCCACTAACCCTGAATATATCACGAGTCACAACAACACTCGCTCTGAGGCCAGCACGCTGCCCTAACGAAAAATCCCTATGATATTCCAATAGTACTCCAAATACACCGTGTACTTGCGTTTTCAAATTCCCAGTCAGCGTTACACTGAATAATTTACATGTATATTCACATATGTAACTGAATAGTTTGACATGGATGAAAAATAAGCGTCTTTACCATTGAGTTGATTACAGTTGAAAATATAGTGTTGTTTACAAACACAATGTAAACAAACCTTCAACAACATCACAAATCTTTAATAACTTGGGTTTGATTGTAAATTATGCATTTTTTATTTATTTATTGAAATAACTGGCAATTTGAGATTGGCAAGAGGTTCACATCCTAAGGGTCGCACCTTAAATCTCATGTATCACTATAATATTAATATAATGTTCTTGCAGCAAGTAGGGACTATTTTTTTTAACATGTTTGACTTGTAAGAGTGCTATAGTTCATTTTCGTTAGGGAGATATTAGTAATACCGGCTAATAGTTCATATAATAGAAATTTGTAAACTAGATCACGTCCACCAAACTTTATTTTTCAGACAGTATATATACTAAATTCATAATTTCGTGCGTCTGGCAGGGCATCTGGCTACATCCCGGCCACTGTTTTTTCACGGTGCTCCTCCTCTTCATTTACGGTTTGAGGGGCCGAGGTTTTGGCCGTTATCTTCTCTTTCCCCTGCATCTCTGTAGGCTTTACGTTCTCCTCTGGGGCTGTCTCAGTTTCCCTCTTGGCCAGTGGCCTTTTCTCACTGTCCGCTTGCCCCAAGTAGTCCATAGCGCGCTCGTACAGCTCGTAGGGGAACTGCCCCTTCAGCTGCGCCTGGGTGTCCCGTTTGGTGATGGTGTTGGGGTACTCTGTGAGGATTTTGGCGGCCAGGTATGTTGTCACCTCGTCTTCCACGTCACCACCATCATCGTCATCGTCGGCACCGTCGGCCTCACGCTTTAGGGGCATTTTGTTGAGCTCGGAGAGAAACAGGTTCTCCCTGCGTCCGGAGGGAGGCGGGATTTTAACGGGACCTGAATTTGCTGCAGGGTTGGACGCCACTGGGATTCTGTCTGAGGGTTGAGGGGTCTTCATGGGTCTCTGTACCACGGGATACTCGTTACTGATTGTCTCTACCCCGATGATGTCTAAAAAGTCCTCTCTGTCCATATCATCAGGGGCAGTCTTGCTTTTCAGCGGCAGTCTGCGGCTGAAGTACCTTATCTTGGGGGTTTGGCCGGCACTGGTGTAGCGAGCTGCGGCTTGGGGGTCGCGGTGGAGCTTTCTGAGCTCCTCGGTGAGCAGCATATCGATAAGATCTTGCGGAGGGACGTGCAGTTTCAGGGAGAGCTCCAGCAACTCCTTCACTGTCCGAGGATCCACGATTGAGGGACGGATCAGTCTCTTTTTCTGTTCACCGGTCTTATCCCTCTTCTGTGTCTGGTCGCTCATCTCCAGGACCTTCAACAGGTAGTAATCTATCAGCTTCGTGTCATCATCAGCCTCTTCTTGGTTCTGGTTGGCCCGGCGCTGCATCTCCTCCCTCTCTGATTCGTCCTGTTCACCAAGCGCCCTGTCCATTTCTTCGTGGCTCCCATTGACCATCTCCTCCGCCTCTTCCCTCTCCTCCACTGGGACCCACTCCTCGCCTCCGGCCACATCCTCATAGGCCTGGTTTCTCAGGCTGAGTCTGTCCTCTTCTTCCTCGCCGTCGTCCCCGTCTCTCTTCTGGCCACCGATTGTGGGCATCCTCCCGAGCTCATCGAAGATGGACCGTAAATTGGCGAGGCTCTGGGGTGTGTACTGCTCATCCAGGTCCTCCGTGGCCCGCTTGGAAGCGTCAGTATTTTCCTCGTCCTCAAACATCAGCGGGTACTTCTTGTGGGGTCTGGGGAAATTGCCGTAATCTACCGGTGCGCTCTCAGGCATTTCAGTATCTTTGGTGCGGTGCCTGTGCGTGCGGCGGTCGTTTCTTGGCGGCGGTGCGGGGCTAAGCTTTGTGTCTTTCCCGGTCTGATCCTGGAGAGACCTGAGCAGTGCTTTCATCAGCTGCTCAGCGGTAATGTCCTGCCTCTGCATGCCAGGGGAAGGCTGATGATCCCCGGGACCCTCGTCCTGCTGCGAGGCGAGCTGAAGTAGGACCCTGAACTTCTCCACTTCGTCGTAATCCACGGGTTCAGGTTGGCCCCCGTTTCGCTGCTGCTTCAGGTTTTCAATGTACTCCAGGGCTTTGATCATGTCGGAGCTGGGTGGATACGCAGCGGGCTGCCCATCGCTCTCCCCGCCTCGGAGCCTGTAGTGACGGGGGAGAGACGCAGCCTGCACGGCGCATCCATGAAGGAGGAAGGCGAGCAGGACCACGGCTCCCCCCGCGGGCAACTTGTGGTGGAAATGCAGCATTATAGGCAAATTATTACCTGGAAAACAAGAGAGTAGCAAATGATAGTGAAACAATTGGGGAAAAAAATCCAGAACATTATTTTCATTTATTCAGCAATCTTAACTAAAAGCTTACTAGAAAGCAACGAGCATGAATATAAACAAGTCTTTTTTCTTTCTTTCTTGGATTTGTATGCCTATCAGGGAGTTACGCTCCGCAAATTGAATGATGCGTGAGAAGAAACATTCACATCGCTGGATGAGTCACTCCCCGTCTTGCTATTGACAGCCTTAAAAATCGATTTCCTCAAGTCAGCACACACATTAATTATAAAACGCTCTGTTATTCCACACAACTCACTATAATCACCGATTGCAGAAGAATGCGTTTCATTTCACATTCATTATTTGAATCTTTCTCATGTAAAGTGTCGAGATCTGCGAGAAGCTACGATTAAAACAGACTGTCTTCTAGTTTTATGCCTCTAGATATTAATCTAAATCAAATAAACTAAATAAACTCGACTGAAAAATGTGGTTTACCTTTGGCAATAAAGCTCAGACAGCAGTAAGGGTGTATGACATCTCCTCAGTAGCGGTGCTGTTCACTTCTGTTTTCAGCACTTGGACAGCTCCCCTCATTATATGAGGCAACACCTGACCACCGCGTCATCACACAACACACGCAATAACCGGTCCTGAAAAATCCATATAAATGATTCAGGTTTATGATATGGCATACTAATAGCCGCGTTTAAAAATAGCCCTCAATGCTGTCTGTTGCACAGCGCCGCTCTGTAGAAGCTATTCACTGGAAGGATGTTTAAGGCTGCTGCTGCACGTCTCTCAGAAAAGGTGTTTGTTAGATTCAGTCATGGAAACATTTGAAGTGTTAACTTTGCATGTACAGGAGAGTCCAATTCAGATAAAAATAAAAAATATATTAAATTGAAACCAACTCTTAGGCGCCAGTTTTATGAGATTAAAGATGTAGCGAACCAAAATGTGCCAACGCCAAATCCCCATTTGTGACGGGGTTTTTTTAAAATGCACTTTCGGTCATTAAAACAACGCGCAGTTCAACATCTCCGCACGATCTCAACGTGGCAGTGGAAGAGTTAAACCCTCTAGCGATGACTCACAGACTAAAACCACCGCGGAGTTGCTGTCGCAGTTGAGCAGCCCCCACCAAACCCCTCCTCCTCCTCCTCCTCCTCTCTCTCTCTCTCTCTCTCTCTCTCGTCGATTACAGGGATGTGATAAACACTGAACCTCTGTTGGGGGCCAGAAGCTCCGGCATTCCGCAAGTCCACAAGATAAACGGTCTACAGCAGGCGAGCTGCCGATAAAAGGTGGTGGTGACAGGTGAAGTTTATGGTGAGATCGAGAGCCTTATTAAACACTTGGGCTTCAGCCTCATATTATCCACTGAACATCTGTGATTACCCTACAGTGACGCCTTCATATGCTAGACCAATCAACAGCACTATACAGGGGATACAAGGTGTTGCAATACAAATAACAGATGCCAAAGAGGTCAAGAACAGCCCAAAGAAATTGATTTCATATAACATGGGCCGACTTAGTATACTTTGGCCACATATCTGAATACCTCAAGATATTAGAATTAATTTTAACATTAAGATTCCAGTAGGACTCCTGTTTCATGTTTTCCCCGGCTCCTCTTTGGTGTCTCCTTACAGTCCTCCCCTCAAGCTCCAACAACATCTCAAGTCTCTAAAGTGATTCTAGTCCGTGTCCTCTGACACCCCATACACGTAAGTGCTCTTCCATTTAAGCCCAGCTCTACCCCCCCCCCCCCAAAACCAATTTCCATTGCACATATAATTGCATCCAGTGTTGTGCTCGTTTATTTAATTTTTCCATCCTTTCACATTTCCTAAAAGAAAAAACCTGGCCAGTACTCAGTGCTGAACGTCACAGAGAGGGGAATGGGGGGAGACAACACTGGGGGTTGCTTTTTAACTCGACTGTGCCCTCAACTGCCTGTCACGTATGGCTGTATGCAGAGAGCCTTGTGACGTTAAAGGACCCTCTGCGCTGCTCTGTGTGTGCTGCCTTGTTTAAGTTCAGCTCGGTGTGGGTGTGTGCGCGCGCAAAAACAGAGGGAGCAAATGGAAAAAAACTGAATCACAGATCAAAACAGAGTTAAAGGGAAAGAGCGAGCGGCGTGTGGTGTTGTTTATAAAAATGTGTTGTATAATCCCTCAGCATCACACTTTAGACATCACATCTCTCCATTCAGAAACAGCATTTGCCGCGAGGGACGGCAGCAGTGTCAGAGGTCGCAGCAGTCAGATCGCTGCCGTATAAATCGAATTGAACTGTATCTCTCTTCAAAAGGGCACGTTCTCGTGCGTGCATATTAAGTTTCTGATGATGGAATATGCTCGTCTCCTATCAATTTTGCTGAAAATGAAGCACGCAGAACTACATGAAGATAAATGCTCGGCTCATTTATCGGCCGTGGCATTTACTAATGTCTTGTGTGCGAGAGTGAAAGTGGTATAATTCATACAGCAAATGAGAGCTGTCACACATTATTTTCTGAAGGAAATAGTTCCCCAGATCAAGCTCTTCTTTAAGCTTTGTGCTGTGTCCATTTACAGTGTAGGAACAAGCGCACAAATGACTCAGAAATGCTCAAATGTTATTTCTTTGAATCCCTAAATATAACTTGTCATATTGTTTCTGCAGTGTGTTATTTCTACTCTGCATGTATCTAAGCTGTGGATCAGTCAGAGAAATGACCTGCTGGTCAGCTGAATGTTGCGACACGGAAAGCTGTTGGAATATCTGGTTGGGTTTAAAGGATGCGCGCGCTTCTATTTGTGTGTTTATTTATTGTTGTGTAAGTTGTATCAGCCCCCTGGGCACTGTGATGATTCTGAGTGATGGATCAGAGGTTTCTAAACTCATATCCCAGCAGGCTGCTGCTGGTAAAAGATTCACTGACTGAATCTGTTATTCCTCTCTGGGGTTTGCGATGTGCTGTCTCTGCGCATCATTCCGTACCGATTAATTACTTCAGACATTAAAAAGAAAATAAATATTCCCAGTGATCAGTACTATTGCATTCTCTCTGTTTTCGTGTGCAGCTCTTTTGCTCTCTTAATCAATGAGAATAACTGCAGGGAAAAGGGGAAAATGATAGTAATTAGATTACGAGTCTTTAGTGCAGCTCTCATTGGCTTTGTTTCCTGCTTCTTCAGTGCTCTTGTTCTCTTTCTCCCTATTGAACTCTACATCTATTGATAATAAAGACTTTTATTAGCCAGTACAGAAATCTTTTTGGCAAAGTATTGATGATATGGCTCACTCATTTGGTTGCTAAGTTACACAGCAGTATGTTTCGGAGGCCTCCCCCCTTCAAGTAATCCTGTTCCGAAGTTTATCTTTCCACTGAAATATTTCTCTGTACCTTCTTCTACATCCACTCCCCTCTAGATAAGAGAGCTCATAGATGTTCTGCACCTCTTAAATTACAAAACAAGGCAGTCAGCCTGTCCTGGCAAAGCAGAACACCTGAGGTCAGGACATAGTGTTCTAAAAGGTTACACCAAAAAAAAAAAGGTTACACCAAGCCCAGCCCTCTCACAACTGCCCAGATACCAAGTAGTGAGACCTCACCAAACAGAGCCCCCCCCCCCCAACCCCCCAACACCCAAAAAACAAACAAACAACTAAATAAATAAAGCTCACAAAAATAAAGAATGAGCCAAAAACTTCCATTTAAGTACATCATTTTTGCAGGAAAAGTTTTTTGCCCCTGTTTCCTGATTTCTGATTATGAACCTTTTTATATTCAGCTCTTACTCAAGGTGTGTTTCAAAGGGGGGAAAAAAAAAACATGAATTCCTTTCATGACTCATGGATTTCATGGATTCTGGAGTTGCATTACTTTTCTAAAGAAGAAAAGACCTGCGGTGCAGACTTTGATTAAACGAGTTGGTATTTTCAGGGCAGCATCCTCTACACTTTAGAGATTAAAAGTATAAAAACAGCACATTTACAACTTTCAAGGCAACCAGATGCAGAGTCAGAGTGTTTCACTGATTTTAATCTAGTCAGAAAATATTTAAAATTAGCCTCTTTTTTTTTTCTTGGAGGAGTGGATTTGCTCATTTCTTTGTTGTGTCTTAGTTGTGAAGAATATTGTTTCAGCACGTGACCCAAATTTATATGTGATTTAATTTTACTTCCTTTCTCGCTCTACCTCATAAACTCTGTCATTTTTCTCTTTAATCATTAAATATCTTTCTTCCACTCCTATTTAAACCTAGCAGCCCCTCTAATCTGGGAGATACTGCTAATGTTTACCCTCACGTCAGTCAGAGATGCGGGGAGAAAATTAGACCAGCTCAACAATGGCTTGCTTCCGTCATAACGATAAAGGTGTGCACGCCCATATGTGCACACTCTAACACATACGCAGCACCACAAATCTGCATCTCAGGGTCCTTTTTTTTTGCTCTGTGTTCAGATTTTTGCATCAGTCAGCTCAAGGACCCGTGACTCAGCCTAGAGCTTCAACAATCACCACTGATTTCAGCCTTTTTCCTTGAGTGGCCCGGCATTCGGTGTGTGCGGTTAAATAATGGTGTGCTTATAAAAGCAAAAAAAAAGAAGAAGAAGAAGAAGGTATAGATAGAGCTGCATGTTGTCATCCCCTCCTCCTCCTTTGTTTTGTTTCCCTCCTCCTCACCTCTTCACCTCCCCCATCACCACATCATGAGGTGGGAGGGCATGCGGAATGGCGCGCCCGTTGTCATGGCTCACCTTCCTTTTAACCAACGTCTCCATGGTGACGCTGTCTCACTGCCTTTCATCTGCCTCCACCTTCATCTCTTCCCACAGGTTGGTATCCTCGTCTCCTTCGTTAGACTCTCCAGTTTAGCTACTCATTTTCTTAGTGACGTGCATTCATTACATTTTCTCCTTCTGTTGTACCCATCTGGCTCATCCTTCTCCTTGAGCCAATTACTGTGAGTAAAGCATGGTCCTTGTCTTCAGGAGGCAGGTTGTTTCAGGAACAGAGATGATGGTGATTAGAGCCACAATATGTTGTCTGAGCCATTAGGATGGAAGGACAGAAATAAGGAGAGGAAGCACGCTAGCTGAGCGGCATAGGGAGGGCAGAGGAGAAGTGAATGAAAGAAGGTGGAGATTCAATACAAGCTTAGCCTTTCTGAAAAGGGCACATGTCCACATAATGCTACAGCAATGCAGCAGAGGACCTGTGGGAGTGGATCAAATATCTCTGCATTAATGAGACTGGGTTCAACAGCCAGGCCTCCATTCCTCCTCTGCTAATGATCATCTTTGGATTCCTTCCATTAAAAAAAAAAAAACAGTTTGACATTTTTGGGAATGTGCTTATTAATTTTCTCCAGTTAGGCTACATGAGAATATTGTTGCCACTCTAATTTTTCCAGTTAGCTTATAAAAAGGACTGGAAACAGGGTGGATCTCGCCAAAGCAAATCATTCTTCCACTAATCAATTACACACCTTGTTCCTTTAATCAGTACAAAAACGGAAGATCTGGGGTGATTTCACAGGTTTTGTGTGCCAAGCTGTTTCTTGGCTAAGTGTCAGTAATAGCCTAGAGTCTTGGCCGGGTTCATGGGAACTCGCTCTCAGCCGATAAACAGCACGCACTTCAGTTTCAGCATGACTTTCCCAATTTCCAGCTACACATTTAACAAACTGTGCCAAACTATTCCCTTAACTCTTAAATAAACATTCATCTTATCAAGGATACATTTCTGAGGGTTGCTTGCATTTTTTTTTTTAGCTCTTTCTTTTAGCCAATTGCATCTGACCAGAGCTAAGCATGGTGCCCACCAGAGAACACCCACCCACCCCACTCGATCTTCACCTCATTATTATTTTTTTTCCCTTTTTTTTTTTTTTACAGTCTGACAAAGGTGCTATTTTAGTCATGCCTACCTGGCTGTCTCCACCGTCACAACCTGATTCTTTAGCAGCCACTCCCAAGTTTGCGGCATTATTTATTTATTTATTTTCTCTCCCCTTTAACTTCTCTTCAGCACCTTTGAGCAGTGCCTCCCACTAACCTCCCGACCTCAATCTTGTGCTTTTCACTCCCTGTCATTACCTTTCATCCTCCTGCTTCTTTACCTTATACATATTAATGAATGTGAGCGCTTGCTGTGTTGTTCTGAATCATACTGAGTGAGTGTGAGTGTGTGTGTGTGTGTGTATGGCTGTGCATGCATGTGTATATGAGCACACGTGCTTAGATTAGTGTGCATGGTGAGGGATTCAGCGTGACGCACTGGCTGACGTCACCAGAGGCCGAGAGAGAGGATGTGTTCCTGTCAAGGAAGAAAGCAGAATGAGAGCAACCGCATGCAACAGTAACGTGTATTTAAAACAGTGGAATATGAATCAGGAAACATTAACTTTAATTAGATTTATCGTCACCATACGAGAAGCTGTTAGTAAATAATAATTCACATTATCACAGGAAAAAAAATGATAGACATTTTGCCATTCTGGTTGCTCCTTTTGTCTCCCTAATTGGTTGTGTGTATCAGTCTAATGTGTTTATAATTTGCTTAACTGTAACCTACAGTGTCTTGGTAACGGTGATGATTGTTGTGTTCATTAATGCGTGGCACCTTTTCCAGTCTACCCATGCATGTGCACAGTTTTTTAATGCAAAGCTGCTGCGAGATGTGTTTTTGCAGATGAGTCACTAAATGTGTTTGGGTGTTGCTCAAATACCAGCTCCCGTCACAGAAATAGGCTACTGTAGCTTTGTTGTTCTATTAGAAACCCAGCGTGTCTGTTTCTTGTGCGCCACATGGAGTTCGCTGGATGCTAAACAGTGTCCCTGCAGCGCGACACTATCAACAAGACTGCTTTTTGTCTGAGAATTTTAAATGTGCGTTCTATTTCTGCCTCCCTTACTTTTCTCCACAGTTCATCCTCTAATCTCTCCATTACTTAGTCTAGTTCCGTCTCATCCATTGACCCTCCCACCACTCCCTTCTTCCACTCTCTCACCTCCCTACCATCTCTTTCTTTCCTCCTACGATTTTCTTTCACTGATGCTTCTTTATCTCTGCAGTCTCTGTCTCTTCCTTCACCACTCCCTGTTGGTGCGATGATGCTGTCCTGGCTGCCTCCCAGACTGCTGCTGCCCCCCGCCCAAAAAAAAAAAAAAACTTCGCTCCTCCACCCCCACTCCCGATGCTATAAATACCCAGCATTGGTGAGTCATCACCCAGACGTATCAGTTGCCTCTCTCTCTCCTCTCTGCTTCACCATCCTCATCCTCACCCCCACCACCCGCTATCTCTTTGCTCAAGCTCATTACCAGACCTCACACATTTTCCCACCTCCACTTTGGCCCTCGCTTCACGATGACCCAGCTAAGCTAAGCCGAGGCCCAGCGCCCGGGCCCGGCATGGGGCAGCCTGCCATCAGAGAGCACAAAGCCAAAGGTCAGCCTAACACATTACCAGCCAAAAAAACAAAATCAGCGTGAAACAGAGCATAAACACGATCAGCCAAAACTTACAGCATCACATTCAGTCACTTCCCAATTAGGCGACGGAAAATGTCTCCAGTGCTTTTACATAAATGACCCTCAGGGATTCAAAACATGTTCATCTTTAACAGCATCGAATGATCTGTTTGTTCCAGGACTTAATTGCAACCATGCCGCAGTATAAATGAAGTGATATAGCCTGCTAATATCAGTATCATTTTTATATTTCACTGTATTTCAACACAGAAGGGTTTGTGAAAGCCTTTGAAGCTTAACTTAATTTGAGTATTTATGTATTTAATGCAAACCACAATCTGCATCATCAAATACCTATTTAAAAAAGGTTTTTCAACATTTTCTTTCACCTCACCTTCTCCTCAGCTGCCATTTATCCACACTTCATTGTCTATCTTAGTGTGTCAAGAGTGGAGAGGGATACCTTAATCCCAGTCCTCAGCCTCAGATGTAATCATGCTCATTTTTTTTTTCCAGACGCCACCCACTTCTCCAGAGTTATAAGGCGGCTAAGGTTCGGCTTCAGTCATCCTTGGGTAAACTCCAGTATGGCTTATTGGCTCACACTGGAGTGTGCGCATAAAACACAGAAAGTTTTTTGCGCACCTCTGAGTCATAAGTAGGCAGGAAGAGAGAGCCAAGCAAAGCGAGATGAAGGAGAAAGGGAAAAAAAAATAAAGTTGGAATAAAGTGTCAGAGAGCAAACCAAGGACAAGCAGAGAAACACACACATATACACACACACACATGCACACACGCACACACACGCGCAAACAAACCACATTCATACAATATGAAAGATGTCCTTCACTGTTTCCTTGCTGTTGTTGTCTCTGTGGTAGAGCCGCTCTTCTCCGGGTGTGTGTGTGTGCGTCAGAATCAGTGGGCTAATAAGGGAGCATTATGCTTCCGACTTACTCACTCGTCCCATAGGGTTGGATGGAGGGAATAAAGAGGAGGAAGAGGAGGGGTTGGAAGAATTGCTCGACTCTCTGTGGTTTCATTTCAAATCAAATGCAGCAGCGAAGATGGAACCAGCAAAATGAAAAGTGTTCTCTGTGACATTAAAGACTCACTTGTGGTTCGTGTAATTTCATTCCGGGGCCTATTATGAATTCATATGAATTCTGATGTGCATTATAATGCAGACACTGTTACTGGAAAGCTTACGTACACTTGCATTAATTATTAAGTTGTGCTTTGCTAATCAGGCTTTTTACAGTCTCACAGCTCCAGGCCGTAACACAGAGCTAATGTAAATACTGGCTTGTGTACTCAGGGTTTTAGGCTGTAGCAGCAACGTTTGTGCTTGAATAATGAGGTGCAGCTCCTGAAATGACCACTTGAGGCTGGTTCCTCAACCAAGCCAGACTCCCACCTTAAAATCCCCAACTTTGCAGCTGGAGCGGGCCCATTTACAGCCTGCTACAGAAACAGTTTTGGTCTTGAATTTAATGAGGCTTCACCTCAGCTTTTCGAAGTCGCTGGACCTCTCAACCATGTTGTGGTGTTGCTGCTTTGTGGAGCATTTCATAGTACAGTACTGTGCAAAAGTCTCGAGCCGCCCCTCATATCTCCATATTTTGTTAAGAACTGGGAAATACTTGCAGTATTTATTGAAATGTGCAAACAATTGAAATGTGCACAGCCTGATCCCTCTGAGGCAGCTTTCTTGTCATGTCTTTAAGTAGTCTTCAGGAACAGTTCTCCAGGCTTCTTGATGGACATCCAAGAGCAATTTAATTGACCCGAAATGCTGTTCAGAGGGTAACAGGTCAAACAAGTGATGGGCAGGATGTCAGGGGTCTTCTGTGATTGCGCTGATTCTCCTGAGGCAGCAGGCTCTGGATATGTCCTCCAGGGAGGGCAGAGGGTGGTGTTGATTGCCTTCCTGTTCTCAGCTGTGGAGCTTAGGTACCATACACCCAGACAGTACGTTGGTACACTTTCCACAGAGGAGCGATAGCAGGACAGCAGCAGCTTCTTGTCCAGATGTTTTTTCTGAGGACACGGAGGAAATGAAGCCGCTGCTGATCCATCTTCACTAGGACCTTAGTGTTTTGAGTCCAGGAGTAGGTGCCCAGGAACCTGAAGGTGGTGACAATTTCCACATGTTCGCCATTTATGTCAAGGGGTGTGTGGTCTTGTTGGTGCTTCCTGAACTCCATAATAAGTTCTTTAATTTTGAGTGTCAGATTGTTCAGCGAGCACCAGCCAATCAGATGCTTTCCAGATGGCATTACATGGTGGATCAAAATCTGATGGTACTTTTCTGCGTGCACAATTCCATAAATCTCGTCTCTGATCTCAACCAAAAATTCTGTGCTCCATTATTAGTGAATGAAATTCTAGTATTTTTGCAATGTTACTTTGCACTTGTATGAGTCTATGAGTGCATATTACTAAGCAAGCTTGTTAGTTCAGTGATATTGTAGCGCTCCACCCTGCCATCTAAATATGGACACTTCTGGCTTAAAAAAAAAAAAAGACCAAAACAAGGTGATGACAGCCATAAAGCTCAACTGGAGGCTTTAAAAAGTATGTATAAACCCATGTATGATGTTGCGATATCTACATCTTTTAGATAGTCTATGGTTTTGGAGTTGATCAACAAAATAATGAGACTGCATGCAGCCCTAGTGCTCAATAATGGATCCAGACTTCGTCATGCGTATAGCAGCAGCTAGGTGTGCTCCGTATGAATACAAGTTTCCTCTAACAAATCAGTTTCTTATGATCTGGAAAAGAAACAAAACAAAAAAAAACCAACCCTGCTTTATTTACTAGCTTCAAACGAAGGTCGACTTCCAGAACTGCGTGTTCCGTTTGCGTAGAAGCGTCGCACAGCCTTTCACAAAAACCAGTCACACACGCACACACACTGGCCTTCGTTGCCATAGAAACTCTGCTTTGAGGATCATTCCAATCAAGCTGCTGATTATCAGTCACACGTTAGGCCTCGCAGACTGTGTTCAGGTGTTACACACACACACGCACGCACGACGCTCCAAAGCACACAAACGCCAGCAGTATTTACAACACAAACTTGTTTATTTCATGACATAACTTTCAAGGCCAAATCACAAATAAATAAAAGGAGGAGACACTTGCAGTAGCTCAGCTTGCAGGGCCACTTAACCACACAAAACGGGGAGGAGCCCCCCCCAAAACTGGTCAGTTACAAAGATTATTAAACATATTAACAGGAGGCTTTACACCTGTACAGGTATTGGTACTTTTAATGAACTTTGATCAAGGACCGCCGGGGGGGGGGGGGGGGGGGGGGGGGGGGGGGGGGGGGGGGGGGGGGGGGGGGGGGGGGGGGGGGGGGGGGGG
>JAVDPK010000844.1:19686-30593 GCA_034780415.1 Cichlasoma orientale | reverse complement strand
CCCCTTTATTTACAAAGCAAGCGAAAACAACAGGAATAGTGAAAATCATCTCGGCACCACCCTGTCTTTGCCTTGCCGTTAGTTCAGATCATTCTTGTTAGTATGACATGATGTGCGCCATCAAGAAAAACGCATGGAGTGCTTCACATTCTAAAGACCCCTGAAGACAGCTCATGTGTGTCGGAAGGCAACTAGCCGCCTCGAGCCAGGCAGAGAAAAAGCAGCAAACAGCACAAGAAGCTACTGAATTTTCACTGAAATGTGAGGAGAGGGAATCTTTATTTATATAAAAAAAAAAAAAAAAAAAAAAAAAAAAAAAACCCCCAGAGGGAGGAAGGGGTCCCCCCCCCCCCCCGCTTTGTCAGGACAGTATGGTTAAACCTTCACAAGCTAAAGTGATCCTTATATATTAACTCACTGACATCTGATGAGAGATGATGTTAAGAGTACCCGACTGTACCTTTTCTTAATGCTATGCGTCTTCAGTGCAAGCTAACCAGGGTTTGCATTCAGAGAAGGTGGCTGCAAGAAAGTTTTAAACCTTACAAAAAAGGAACCATGGACCACAAATCTAAGAAAAGAGAAGGAGGAAATACCAAAGCTGTAAAAGTCACTTTGCACTAATGCCATTCAGAGAATATCACCACCGGCACCGATCCATAAACCCACATTAATTAACGCATGTTTTACAACAGTTCAAATAAATGGCGGGTGCCTGTAGCACTGGAGACCTTTTTATATACACTGCACAAATATTACTGTACATATAAACCAATTTCAAGATACAGGAATGTGAATTGAGCTTAGGCTGTCCATACACTCGCAACCTAAAAGAAGTGTATCCATAGATCATTTCTGCAGTTGTTTGGAGTGCTCTTATAGTGAGGTGCTTTGGTACATTTGCACACTTTTCATCATGCAGTTTCTACAATGCCAGATACAACTTTTTCTTTTTTAAACTTTACAGTCTTAATATATTTGCACAGTACGTTCAAAAGGAGCTACATCTAGACTTCCCTATCAGTGTCTCTCTACCATCTTCCACATTTCTATGTTTTTCCTACAGGCCTTCCATTACGCACTGAAGTCGAGGCCTAAATGTTAACACGCCATGAAAGGGCCGATGCCTGTGCACTTTTTTTTCCTTCTTAGATACTTTAATATTTGATTATAAATATTGCACAT
Source organism: Cichlasoma orientale (assembly GCA_034780415.1). Taxonomy (NCBI): domain Eukaryota; kingdom Metazoa; phylum Chordata; class Actinopteri; order Cichliformes; family Cichlidae; genus Cichlasoma; species Cichlasoma orientale. The sequence goes on along the minus strand of JAVDPK010000844.1, from coordinate 29,408 downwards.
TCATTTTGTATGTCATTTTTTATAAGTAAAAAGGTTAAAGTAACAGCAAACAGACCTGTGGTAAAAACATGTACAGTTGCACCAAAAAGTGACCAGGACAGCAGTCAATGGAAGGCGAACTAGAGTAACTATTCTTCCTACAGTGAGCAACCGAGTTCCCTCGAAGCCATCCATTTGGTGCATTGGTCATGATTGAAGGAATGCGGCAGGGGGAGTGTGTGTGTCAATGAACCAACAAAAAATGTAAAAAAAAAAAAATATATATATACATACATATACACACATACAACTTCCAATTGGTACTTTTCAGCAGTGATGTTTGAGAATGTTGTGAAGGCTGGGATCAGCAGAGGGGATATGACTCCATCATTTATACTAGTCAGGTCAGTAAACCAAAATTCAAATGCACAGACCTCATGACACCGCAGATAAAGGGAGAAAATGACAAGGAGGAAAAAAAAAAAGCTTGTAAACAAAGACCATTAAAGTACAATTACCATAAGAAAAAAAAAAAAAAAAAAAAAAATACCCCCCACCAAATAATACCCACATAAAGTAACAGTAAGAAAATGTATTCTGAAACATCCTAATGCTCAATCTCTCATGGCTTTGGAACACCCACTCCTCACACAGAAAAATAATCAAATGGGTTTAAAAGCTAAAAAACCAAACATGAAGGAAATGCTGAAACACAGGTGTAAAAAAAAAAACCAAGATGAAGATCATAGAGATCCCTGCAAAGATTCCAACCTGAATGTTACTCTGAGCCCAGGGGGGCGTCCCTCTGTCGGGCTCATGCTACCCCATCTCCCTGCCAGGGGTCCGCACGTCATGTCCAACCTGGTGGCATATTCCAGCAAGCACGGCAGCAGGAGGAGAAGCAAACAGAGTGTGCTCGCTGACATGACTTCAGCTGCATCAAGCTTGACATTTGTTTCACTTCGAGTCATGCAAAGGTCTGACTTCATTCGCCGTTGTGGTAGTCACAGCAACTCAAAGAGCCAAATCCTTCAAAAAGGAGTGGTTAGTGCATTGCACTGTGCATGCCTGGCTGGCTCAGCTGTCTGTTGAGCCTCTTAGGGCTTGACAGAAACCATTAAGCTGGATTCAAGTTTTCCCCCCTGCTTTGATCGAAGCTGGTCGCAGGGAAGCCGAGGAGGAGGAGCATGGGTCTCTGTGTGTGTCAGTAATCTTTTGTGTATATGTGTGTGTGTGTGTGTGTGTGTGTGTTACTGGTATCTTAACTGTAACTCCTTTGGAAGTAGTCTTGGTAGTAGCATTTGAGCTCCATATGGGTGTATGCAGGTATATATGTGTATGTGTTTTTGCGTAATTGGTGTGTCTGTGTGTTATTTCCCCCCGTACATCCTCTCGATATCTTCCTGGTAGTGGCTCTTTAGCTCCTTGCGTTTTAGTTTGAATGCATCAGTGACCAAGCCAGTCTCTGGAGTCCAGGGCTCAGCGCTCAGCCGGATCTTCTTGGGAATTTCAAATCGCTCCAGTTTTGCTGGATGTGAGAGAACACAATCACAAGTCAGCCTCACAGATAGAGTGTAATCCCAGCGCAAAGTCTGACACAGGGCTCGGGATGCTATCTCACCAAATCTGAACAAACTACTCAGATGTCTTACTTCGGTTTTGTTAATGATATTATACTCGAGAGATAAGGCTTTTTCCCCTCTACCTGAGATAGCAGCTTCAGTGATGATGCGGAGGACTTCCTTCTCTATCTGGGAGTTGTTGCAGATTTCTTCCCACGTGCCCTTTATTTGCATCTGCCCTGCCAGTGCCATTAGCTGCTTGTGGTTAGGCACCACAAAGCTGATCACATAGGACTGGTCACTGAAAACAAAGAGACAGCATTGAAAAGAAAGAAAGGACACATAATAGACAGTTGGCACTTTATTAGGTCTGCATTGAGTTTTACTAATACTTAAGAGACAAACAGATACAGAGAGGAGGTATGCAGGACGTTACCTGTTGGCATAGGCACAAATATTGTCTATGAGTGAGCAGTTCTTCAGAACAGCCTCCACCTTCCCTAGAGAGACGTATTCGCCCGCCTGCAATTTCACCAGGTCCTTCTTACGGTCTGTGAAAGAAAAAGAAGAAATATTAAAATCCTGACAGATTTTCCACCTGCATCACACGCAAGCAATCTCATTTTTGCGTGTCTTACCGATGATCTTGAGGCACCCGTCAGGGTGGAATTCTCCGATGTCTCCAGTGCAAAACCATCTCTGGCCGTTTTTATCGACAAAAAAGTCGTCTTGGTTCTTGCCTTCGCTTTTGTAGTAACCCATTGTTACATTGGGCCCACCAATCAAAATTTCCCCTCGTGGGTTGGGCTTGTCTGTGCTGTAGTAACCACCTAAAAGAGCACGGGATTTGTTGATTATATAAAAAATAAATTTTAAAAATGTTTTGTTAAATTAAATAGGGACCGATTTACTGGCTTTATACTCACCCTCTTCCCAGTTCTTCAGTGTAATCTCTGAACAAACCAGTGGTGCACCAACCCGCCCGGTGCTGTAGTCCCAAACTGAAAATACCAGTAAAGGCTTGAATGACAAATTAAGCTAATATAAGCTGTCTTTTTATAATTGTTCCGCTCTTAATTTCCCAAAAGGCAGGAAATATACATCTTTCACATTTACTTACTTTCACTGATGGTGCCAGCTCCACAAGTCTCTGTCAGACCATAGCCTTGCCCCACAGGGCAGCACATGCAGATGTTCATGAATCTCTGTGTAGCAGCTGAGAGGGGCGCACCGCCAGAAAGCAGCAACCGCATGTTCCCTCCCAAGAGCGCACGCACACGTTTGAACACCAGACTGAGGGGGAGGGAAAAAAAGACAGGAAAAGAGAGCAGCGTGATGATGACTGCAAGTGGAGGAGATTCAGGCAACTACTAAAAGAGCTTTGAAAAGTTAGCTGTAAAGCGTCATAGCATCCGGATATTGACTCGTACTGAAAAGTGTTCTGTGCAAACACAATATGAGAGTCAATCCTACCCAAATACTCACACAGGATTGAGAGTAATTGCTCTCTTTTGTTATGATTTATGATTAGCCAAGTAGGAACAGACGTAAATGTTTGCTCGTCTATAACAGAGAACGCAAACATGAACTTGCTTTGCTTAACACAGGCCTGCTCCTCTCAGACAGAACATCTGAACAGCAGGTGGGCGGGGCTTCTCTGCTCACCACCCGAGCTGTTTGCCTGATATCACCATCATCACTGACGTCACACAGATCCAAACAGGAAATAAGGAAAAGCATAAAAAGGTCCTCTTCACGTGCGTGAGTATTACCGGTCACAGAGAGGTGTACTGTAGCCTTTGGAGATCTGCTCCATCTTGTAGTTGTAAGCCAGCACAAACAGCGTCTTCTGGAATTTGCTCATCTCCTCCACCTTGGTCATTACGTTTTTGTAAATCCGATCCATGATCTCCTACACACCAAGCAGATGAACTCTCATTTAACATTTCTGGCATTTAAAGGCCGCCTTCTCCCAGTACGTTTATCGGATTTAACTGTAAGGCGTAAAAGTGCTGTGATAAACGATACTTACTGGTACCGCAGCCATGAGAGTGGGTTTAAGCACACTGGTGTCGCCTTTGCTGCCCTTCTTGATCTTGGTAGACTGAAATTAAACAAGACAACAGGTAGCCTTTTAAATCTTTAATGAATTATGAATTTGCAATGTACTGTTGGTGAGACGAGCAACACCGACTGTGCCAAAAGATGTTGCTGCCCATTTCTACACTGACCTGGTCGGCTAGAGTCTGAGGGGAGGAGTAGCCGATGCGACACCCGTGAGAGATGGAAACCAGTTCTGCGCTGAGCTCCAAAACGTGGGCTAATGGCAGGTAGCCGATATAGGTGTCTGTCTCACTGCAAGCACAAAAATAAGCAAATGAATTACCTCTAGATGCTGAAATAAAATCGAGATACAAAGAGTCAGTTTTCTGGCTCATGAGTGATCATCACCACACATACTGACAGAATGAAGTGACACTGGAAATTCAGTGTACCAGAACACGACAAAAATCAGGGCGAAAGTGTCAGAACAGCGAGAAATCTGATACTGGCATACTTGAGGTTAGGGATTCGCTCCGCCATGCCTGTGATGCCGGCAATGATGTTGCCATGGGAGATCATGACACCCTTGGGGATGCCTGTGGAGCCGCTGGTGTACATGATAACTGCAATGTCTGAGGTCTCTGGCTTTCTGCGGTGTACTGCAACTACAGAGACAGAGAAAAGAGGGGTAATGGCTACAGAGGAAACCCACCACAAATTTAGCATTTACAAAAATCTGGACTAAAAGTAAAAAACAATTGTAGAAAAACAGCAACAACATGCTGTGAAAAGGTTAGGATATTTTTGTAGGGCTGCAGCTAATAGCTGTTTAATATAAAATAATCTATTGATTGTTTTTTTTCCTGTTCATTGATTAGAAAAAATGTTTTAAAAAAGGCTTGCTTTGCCCCAAAAACTGTTCATAGATTTAAAAACAATATTTATTATAGAAATAGAAAATACAAAAAGATAAAAACTAACTTCTCCCACAATGAAAAGTTGAACCTGATGATATCTGGCACATTCTTACCAATTGAGGATTAAGGATTGATTAATTAGGGTTAGAGAGTGAAAAAACAAATGCTTTTTTACTGCATATATATTTAGTAAGTGCTTTGATTATGCCTCTTTATAGTCACAAAAATGGGTCTAATTATTGTGTGATTGTTTAAATGTGTCTGAAGAAAAGGAAACCTGAGATGACTATTGTGCATATAAATCTGTACTCAGTTAAAAACTCGATTCCTAACACAGTGCATATGATAGAATATCATTTTAGAATATTCCAGATGTTTCTTTTAAAACAAACACAGCTGAGGTGATTCTAGAACAGTTTCCTTTCATTATCCTAAAAAGTTTCCCGTTGTGGCATCGGGTGTTTCGTAAGTGGTGATTTGACCTCCTGCGGTCACGCATAGCACATCACTCTAATTACACATTAGAGTGTTGGCTTTGTATTAAGCCTCCATCAGAACCAAATTAGAAACCTTTTCAATCACACTGCACGAACACTCACTATTGTCAGGCTTGGATCCGATCTCCTTCACGGTGTCCATGTTGTAGACCGTGATGCCTTTGGGGATGTCTGGCCAGCTTGTGGGTTTACTGTCCACTACGATGATATACCGCAGCCTCGGCACATCATACAGAATGGTCTGTGACAAGCAGACAGATGCAGGTGGGAGGGAGGGAGGAAAAAGTGATTAATTAAATTGTGCCGCACTTCTTATCGAGCTCTAATATTACACACAAAAAAACACCGGCCACTGGCTGGCTTTGTTAAAGTATACATGAGAGTGTCAGATGATAAGAAGTGTCAGAAAGTAAGCAGGCACCTTGAGGCGGCTCTGGAGCAGGTCTTTGCTTGTGATGATGTGCGTGACTTCTGTCTCGTTCAGCCCATGAGCGATGGCCATGGGTCCGAGTGTGGCATACAAGGTCACAACTATCAAATTCAATTACATTCATTTTAGTTAGACAGTCAAATCAACTGACACTGTAAACTGAGGGATGTGAAAAATATCCAAGTAGGAGTTCTTTCTAAAGCCAAGCTGAATGTGCAAAGTGAAAAAAAACCCCAAAACACTTAACTAGAGCCCAACTGATACATTTGTCTATCGCAGATACTGTACACTAGCATCAGCACATATGCTGCCTGACAGGAAAACCTTTTTTAAATAATACACAAAAATGCCCATCCATTTCCTTAAACACTTATCCAATTCAGGGTTGTCATGGAGGCTGAAGCCTATCCTAGCTGTCATTAGGCGAGAGGTGAGGTGCACTCTGTGTGAGTGGCCATCACACGGCTAACAGAGAAAAAACAGACAACTCACAGTCACACCTACGGACAATTTTGAATCACCAATTTGCTATCTGGCAGGTTCAAACCAGGAACCCTCCAGCTGTGAGCCGAAATGGCTAACCACTGCACCAGTGTGTCGCAAAAAATTTGTTTGGGGTAATTTTGAAATGGTCTTAATCCGTCTGTCGGGCAGATCGGCTATGACTCTGCTGTCTACAATGCTCTCAGCACTGTCTGCAGCACATGTAGCAAGTAGCATCTCAGCTGAGCATCGATGCACCGTCAAAGTGGTGTCTTCACAAAAAAACGTTCACTAGTCTGTGAAATATATTGCTGTAAGTTATTAAACAATTATTTTCCCCTTTTCAATACACCTCTAGCATTCATTTATTTTTCAAGTATTTTACTCCCCAAGTATCTGTATTGACGTCAGTCTCTAAAATTCAGTACCCTCTGGGCTTTAAATACAGACAATAGAAATAAAATCTGGAAAATAAAGGCATTTTATCTGTTACTGAAAAGAGTGAGCACTGGACATTTTTGATTTTTTTAAATTATGAATATAAATGTATCCTTCTGTCACTCACGTGGGAAATTGTACATGAAGCAGGCTTGTGCTGCCAGTATCCACTCCGCTCTGGTCTCACAGATTATGGCGATGTTACAATGAGGCCTCTGATTGAGAGCTGCCAGACCACTGCCAAAACACTTTGCTGCCTGGTAGGCTTCCTCGTAAGACAGCCAGTTATAGTTCCCGAGAATCACCTGCAAGGAGAATGCAGACTTAAGCATTATGTCCTCAAATTACACCAAACAACATTATAAAAAATGATGGTGGTGCATATTTTATACAGGGCTGGGAACCGTTTCGGTCAAACAGACAGAAAAAATACAACCAAAATATCCACATATGTAGGATCAGCCCTGCTTTTTATTAGAAGGAATAATGAAACAGGTGAAACGGGAACCCACATGAGAGGCTGCAGATATTGGTCTAATCTGCAATACTGAAACAGCTGTATCTGATAGTGCCTCATGATGCCATCATGCAATATGATCATTTATAGCCAGCTAGTGCCATCTACAGTGCTTTTGTAGCTTTGCAGGTGTTAATTGGGCCGAGGGACGAAGGAGCAGAGACACTGCTGCTCTTCCACCCACATTCATCACACTGTGCACAGCAGCTGAGTGCACTCTTATAAACAAACTTCCTGTTATCTGACAGTCGCCTGACACTACATTCCTAAACCTAAATGGAACGAGAGGATATTCATCTTGACGTGACTACACCCATTGCTTCTTATATAAACTAACTGAAACTAATGAAACAACTAGAGCTGCAGCTATCGATTATTTTAGTAACTGAGTATCCTATCGACTATTTCATATATTAATCGAGTAATCGGACGAGAATACTTTTGTCTTATTAATGTCCTATTTTAACTTCTGTAGCTTTGCTGTAGATTTTTCACTGTGTAAAACAAACGGCGATGGATGGGAGCAGCTACAAAGTTTGCTTTTCTCCATGTTGGAGCTTCTCGATCAGGCGGTTTGATGAAGGACCACCGGCAGCTTTTTCCCAGTAAAGGTTTTAATTGTGATTACAGGAACAAGCGCTGCTGTTTTGGACGCTAAAATGTTTCGTTCACTCCACCTGAGCTCGCCGTCTCGGTAATGGCTCCACCTCCTCGCTTGTCACTGTGTGTGTGTGTGTGTGTGTATAGACAGATCCATGTTAATCTATGACAGCATGATGTGCTGTGCTGCTGTTGTGTTATCAGTCTTTTTTGTTGGGAAAACTGGGGTGTGTATGGGCTTAATGTTATAACACTTTTGATTCACACACGTGCTCCCAGATACATTTCTATTGCAGGTCTATTTTTAGCCGCAAATGTGGGTGAAACGCCCGGGCTTACATGATGACAGCTGAGCGCTACGAAGTTTAAACGAAGCATGGAAGCAAAAAGATTTTTTATAATCAAATTATTCGAGTTAATCAATGAATTGTTGCAGCCCTAGAAACAACATATGGGCGTAGCAGGTTAATGTCTCACCTTTTTGAAGATCTTGCCGTTTGGCTGGAGCTCGTCCTCCTCACTAAGCACCTCCCTGGTGCCCAGACAGTCTCTCTTAGGAAACATCTTTGCAGCATATTCAAACATTTTGTCCAGGGTGTCCACACCAGGGTGTAGCCATGCCACCAGCTTATTTTGGTTGCTGACTGCTCTGTAAGGCCCTGCTGGGTGCCCGCTAACTGAGCGCGCCTTGATCTGACGGGCTCGTTCCAAACTGGTGCCAGCCCCGGAGAAGAAGTACCAGGGTATGAAGGTAATGACGGAATAGACCCAGACCACAGAACGGAAAACCTGCAGGAGCAGGGGGTTCATATCCTCCTTCAACTTCATCTTTGAAGATGAAGTCAGTGCTGGAAATGTACAAAAATTGTACCTGCCCTAAAAATACTTTGACTTGCAGTTGAGGCTGAAGGTTGGAGGGTTTTTTTTTTTTTGCACAGCAAATCAACTAAACCTGCAAGACAGAGAGAGACACACAACATGAAACTTTAAGAGTATCGTCTGGAATAAAGATGTACTGATACCAAATATTTGCCTCCTGGTAAAATAATCTTTGCTTGCACCATCGCTCCCTATTCTTGGTCTCACTCTCAGTCAGCACTAGTCACCTTACCAGCACCAGCAGATCTGTTTAGAGAGTAAGCATGGTGCTCGGTTGTTATTTTGACTGTAAGATAACAATTTACGATTTACTAACAGAGCTGATATTGAATTGTAATTAGCTGAAAGACAGTTAAATGCCTCGTGTGAAGCTGCTTCCTTTCCCCGTTTCATTTCATTGTAAGTAATTGTTGTTTGACAGTCTAAATTAGTATTGTGAGGGCAACACTTTATGGTCTGGAAACAAATTAAATCCTGCTGTCATTTCTTGTCATCTTATAATTTTTTTAATATTTTCCAGAACACTGTTAGATACACTTATGAAGATTATAGATATAGCAACAGCCTTACAAAAATTCAGAGATAAACCAGGCCAAACAAACTTTGGTATCGCTGGAAATGATAACTGTTAACCTTGTTATCGCCGAGCGCTGAATCAAGCAGTGGCTGCATTTAAGCCAGACAACAATGCCTCTCTAATTTTCTGTGCGCCCAGTGTACTTCACCACTTGTTTCCAACAGGATCATAACATGTGCCCTACACATTACTGCTCCAAGTTGTTTGGCTATGCTACAAAAACTGTTGGATCAACTCTGAACGTCTCCCAGAGAGCTCAGCTATTTGTAGTATATACTTAAAGCCAGAGGGTAATTTGCAGAGTAGCCCTGCTGCCACACAGCCAGACCATATGAGAATTGGTGACAGACAGTGACTCATTCTGCAGCTTAATGCAGGCCTTCACATAACCCTAATGCAAAATTATAGAGAACAATCTTATCACTTTAGCAATTACTACAGAGGTGGGTTGGCCATATGCAAACAGATACTACAAGAGGAAGAGAATTAGTCCTCGGTGAGTGCCTAATCACTCTTGGGTTCCATTAAGGATTATTCACTATTATGCACCCTGAAGCTTAATTCAGACTTCCTTGCTGAATCTGAGTAGGACCTACTATGCAGCCTAAGCAAGTTCCCGAGCCATAGCCAGTGTTTTTCACTGTGTGGCTGTGATGAAGCCACGTGGAGTTACATTTCTATGTAGCTGCATGTCGCGTGTTATAGTGTAGGGTTTCAGAAAGGTTTGTGGATATGAAGTACCTGTGGCACAGATTAAAACAAAAGCATAAATCTGCCATAAATGCCATGTTTTGATGACT
>JAVDPK010000843.1:47888-66702 GCA_034780415.1 Cichlasoma orientale | reverse complement strand
TGAGACATTTCACGCCCCGCCCCCCTCCAGGTCACAGAGCGTTCCACTCCACCCCGTTCGGCCATTTTTGTAGTTTGCAAGGATACGATTGGCTACCGGCAGAGAAACAAGGAGGACTTTCCCCACTGATGTGAGTACATTTCCGAGAAAAATTTAATTTAACCAGAAGAGGGAGCCGTGTAAGGAATCGTGTGGGTAATACAGCCAACAACCGAAATTTTTTACTTACCTACTTGCAACTTTGGCATAACTGAACTGGACTACAAAATCGCTGTGACAAAAAAAAAAAAAAAAAATGAAGGATTCACGAGATTGGTTAGCCGGATGTCCATGCCCTTGTTTAGCAGTTCCACAGCAAATACTGTGACGTAACAGAAAAGAAAACGTAACAGGGAATAGAGAAAACCGAACAGACTGAAAATTATATAAAAATAATATAAAGATATCTACGCAGCACCGGGAGAGAATATATTTAAATTTCCTGCATTTCTACATACTCAAAGTATACAAAAAAATGTATTTAAGGGCTAAATAAGTGGATTTTGCATGATATGTCTCCTGTAAGGGTGCACTAGACTCCAGCCCATCCACTACTGTGAATTGGAAAATGAATTGGTAGGTAAGGTGATATTAATTCTGCAGTCTCATTGGATTGGTTTATTTTATTTCTCGGCATCTAATAATGCTGCGACCAGTGTTTCAAGACACCAGTACAAAGAACATCTCTGAGATGCCAAAGGCATTGAACAGAAAGGCTGCATTTAACACCCTGGGATGAGAACAAGTAGGTATAAACATAAGAAAATTTATGACCATGAGCCATGTTTTCAGCCAAAGACCATATGGTAGGATTAATATAGCCCTGCAGCCTGTAGCTCCTGCAGGCCAGCAGCGAGGTGATAATTTCCCATGTTGGCACTCATGGAAACATAGCTCCACCTGTCTCACTGCTGCAGGTTAATACACCTGGGAAATACTGCAGAAGTGATCTGTGGAGTCTAGCAGTGTCGTTGCCAGCCAAAGGTTGCCTTGCCCAGTGTCACATTCTAGATAATTATTACAGACCTTCATTTAAAATTCTCCTTAAAAGACTCAGTGTGGACCCAAGTGTCACACGCTAACTGGACTTTGAGGGGTTTGTGCCAAAAGACAGGCCGACTCCATCAGGCAAAAACTCATTTCACTTTTCAAGTTCTCCAACATGAAAATGAAAATAATATGTAATCCCTCAGTAAGAGGGAAAACTATCATTTTAAGCAGTATGGTAGTGATTGTATGCCAGAACACAATATTGGCAGGCAGGGAGTGCCACACGTGGAGTTAAAAGCTTCCTGCCACTGGAGTACATTATTGCAGCTGCTAGAATGAACACTGGCCTTTCTCAAAAGGTAATATGGGAAGAGTAAAAAAATAAGTGATGAGGCATATCATGCAGATTGTGCCACCAGGACGAAGTGGAAAACCCAATTCATGCATTTGCAATTATTAGATTAGCAGCTCTGGATAGTGGCCATGTTTTATGAATTAACCCAATCATGTCTTTATCCAAATTTCTTCCATTGAGAGCGGCTAGTTTCCCATGTGCTCGCAATACATAATTCCAGCCATTATTAATTTACCATTGCTTCCATTATGCTGCATAAAAGGAGGAGGAATACTGCCAAGGTGCACTTATATTGGGATGGGACGGCACGGCTTTAACAGGCAATCGCGAATGAACCCCCGTTTTTACCTCTTCTTCTCGTCTCCGTTGACTCAGTGACTTCCAGCCTTTGCTGTCGTCAGGGAATACAATGTTGCGCCTGAATACAGCGGTGGCATTGCAACAACACGAAAAAGTAAAAATTTCAGGGGACTTTTGTTCTTTTCAGATCAACGCAAAGCAAAAGCAGGATGTTTGCCATCATTGCCAAGTAAGAAACTGCTGCTTTGTGCCCAGTTAATTTAATCCGACCGTACAACTCAAAAAAGCCTAGCTTACAAGGCAGCAGTAAACAGCACATCTCTCGATCTTTGTATACAGGATTTGATGTTCAGCTTCGCAAATAACATCTACGAAGAACACTCACTCAAGGCAGAGAGTACATCATTAAAATCAGAAGTTGGTTGCGGTGGGGAAGATTCAACTTCTCCACACCACTGCCTCCTTTGAAACTGTAGCCTACTGGGCAGCACAATCCTTCACGCTGGGCAGAGCCGTGTCTATTACTACAGATTGGCTCGGCAAATCTCTTGGCAGGCATCATAAAAAAAAAAATAAAAAAAATAGGAAGGAGGAGGGAGGGAGAGCTGGTAATAAAACCTTAACAATTTCTGTGTGTGACAACATGAAAGGGCAGGTAAATGGGGGGCCGCCTGCTGTGAAAATATGGCTTATCTTAGTCTTGTCCCCTAAACCCCCCAAAGGTTTTGAAGATAACCACATAAGGCTAAGGTAAGAGAAGGGCCGCTTTGTGCAGCTGGAAAATGATCTAATGGGGGAAAAAAGGGGCGACAGAAATTTGAAGCTGACTGAGAAACACTATAACCTCATGCAGCAGACGCCTCACTACCTGCCCATCAATCTGCTGCATTACTCACGTGCAAGTTTTCTGCATTTCCCTCAACGAACGGCACCCGAAATTTGCTAAAAAAAAAGTATCAGCAAGTGAACACACTCTGTCACTCCTTTGTTCTTTAATAAAGTCACGCGAAAGCAGTTTCAGCTGGATAAGAAAGCAACTCGTCCTCATGCTGTCGTGCCGGGTAACTGATTACAGCAGCAGCTAAACACCTCTTGATGGATTAATCAGTCTCTCCCAGATGTGTGGGGCAATTCAGTCCACTCTTCACAGAGAACTTCTGCTACATATGTAGATGTTCAACACTAACTGTTTTTTAACTTTAATCTTAACTCATCTGTCCTGGGAGAGTTCCACCAGATGTGCTTTCTAGTAAACTTGATACAAACATCGATCGCATTGCCTCAGAATGTAACGACCGCAGATTAAAGCCAAGACAGTTGTGAAGACAGTTGTGCACTCAGTTTCTTGTGATTTTCTTGATTACATGCTCTGATTCCTTCTCTTCCTCCTTCTTCTTCTTCTTCATCTTTTGGCTGTTCCCTTTAGGGGTCCCCACAGAGGATCATCTGCCTCTATCTCGCTCTATCATTAGCATCCTCCTCTGTCACACCAACCCTTTGCAGATCCTCCTTCACGACATCCACGATTGCTGAAGACAGTTTGTCAGTACTGAAAAAAGTCTGTCCTGCCCAGGTCAGAAAATACTACAGCTGGGTCAATTAAGCAATGGCCATAACGTTACAGTGGGTCAGTTATCAATAACACTTCCGCATAGTTTGCCGTCATATTGTTGCCATTCATGAGAACGCTTTAATGATACTAAAACGCAAAAATACAGTACTTTGTGAGGCAGCAAAAAGAGAGCGCATATCTGCTTTTCAGAGATATTACAATATTTCACAACTTCAGCACAACCAAACACATTTTCTGGGCGGGTAACAGTGAACATAAAGCTGTCCAGATGAGAACAATGAAATGCGTTTGGAAGGAGAACACACACATTTGGCAGTCCAAAGATTTAAAAGCACTTTCATTTAAAGCTTGGGGAAAACGAGTTTACAAAGATAAAACAGTTAACTTAAGCCTGCGCAGTAAAGTGAAAAACACCCTTTTTTTTTTATACCTGAGACACTGCTTGTTTGATTACCTTGCAGACAGAGGAAATGAGGAGCACTGAGCTTTTGTCAATTTGTCTCCCAGGCTCCCTCCATAAACCAACACTCTACAGCAGGATCTGGCAATGTGTAAATATGCACTGGAGAAAAGCGCAGAAAATCCTTTGGCCTGTCTCGATTAATTCATATTTCAGACCAACAGATTCTTTGATCAAACGAGACCTGCCACATAAGGACACATCAATAACCCACTATGTATAGAAAACATGATATTAAAGCAAAAATTGTGATACGGTGAAATGCGATTTACACATCAAGACCTAAGAATGTTGAAATGATGCATTCTGTCTTTTAGAAATAAGCCATTAACTGCTAACTGCAATACAATGCAGTACAACTACTCAACAGTGCAATAATCCCCACAACACAGCTGATACTCTTCTTTGCCCATAAAAGGATTAAATTTTGGACGCAAAATAAGAAATTTGAAGATGCCACTTTGTTCTTTTTATCGTTAAGTAATTTTATGTTAGTCGTATTGCTGCTACATTCGTCCGCATATGGTCGGGGCCTGCTTGGAGAGGCGCAGATCGGGTTGTACCAGCTTGTCATCGATAATATTTGACTTTAAACTACAAGAACAGTCTGTGTGGGGTTTGTCGATAAAGGGAAAGAACACAACTTAACCAAACCATCACGTCTCACTGAAACTACTTATTGAGGTTTCATTTAGGGGTTAATAAAGAAAGAAAAGTACCCATTGTACCATCTTTTGCCAATATTCCACATGCCAGTATTACAAACTGATGCATTATTCAGCTCGGATATTTGCTTTTGTTTTTCCGTGGCACAGAACAATCGTCCCCACCCATGGGCCCAGCAGGATTGGAGAGATTAATGATTAAGAGATGAAGTATAAGACACTGGTTTTATAATAGTGGATAAATGAGTGTGCCCCAATGAGAATGTGATGCGTTTCTTAACTAATCTCCTCAGACTCTCCTTAAGATGTTCATAAAAATGACTAATATTAACAGGCTGAGCTGATAGGGTGGAACAGTGATGAATATGTAGATAGCCGTACAATGTGCGAGAGCCTAATGACTTTTTAATGTCACACTTGACCCAGATGAACTTTGCGGCTTTTGCACCGAGTTAGTCTAATTTAATTGGTTGTGCTCAGTTCAGTGTTTATTTGTCTCAAAACCAACCAAACACTCAGCGACATGCTGAGCGTACCGAAATGCCCTCGACAGATTTAAAGTAGGAATCTTTCAAGCGAATAAACAAGAATTTCCGAATCAAAAGTTGCTCGGCTTGCCTATTCAAGGTTAGAAAAGGGCTGATTTACTCTAGTAATGGCCGAGCACTGGAATAAACCTGCACGGATATCTGGGCTGTGCCTGGCACAGAGCGCTGACTCATGCAACTTTCTTTAAGCACTAAAAACTAACTCCAGTTAAAACAGCTCATTTCATTAAAATCTTGGCACATGCAGTGCATTCCCCTTTTGAGATTTGTGTCAAAGGACTAAAGTTCACGACGGTAAATGTGTTCCCCTTCTCATTGCTTGACCTAAAATAACGTGAGAAAGAAAGAAGGAATCAAGCAGTCAGTGGTGGTGATGCAGTCTGTACTCTGCACGGTCCAATGGAAAGCCTATATTTTGGCTTGTCGTTGCAAAAGTGGAAGCACTCTGAGGTAAGGAAGATTCTCCGCCTCTTTTATCAGAGATGAGTGCTGATAAACAGCGGTTCTCCGTGTCACCCGATGCGTCCTGACAAGCCGGCCCGTGGCAGAAGCATCACTTCTCCGGTCATATGATCTGAATGCGCGCACGATCCGCGGCGAGAGGTGCTGACATTTCCCATCAAAGCATCGGGAAAAGACAAGCTGACACTGACAGCGACAACGACACGTGGGACAAGACCGCAGAGCTGGCAGGAGGCAGAGGCTGAGGTCAGGAAGTTTGCTGTGTTTCCTACAAGGCGCAAGTAGCCATCTAGCTGCTGGGGATGAAGCCACTGCTGCTGAATGTGGGTCACTCTCCCTGGATTCCACTGTGCTTTCTCTCCTCAAGCCTTTATTTGGAGCCAGGGCATTTGAATACTGCATGTTATACCCAGGGCTCCAGAGCACTGCAAGGTTTCCAAGAGCCTTGTACTGTGCACATAGATGAGGATAATAAGAGTCCAGTACACACACGCGTGTGTGTGTGTGTACTGCAATGCGTATTTGTTTATTCTGCAAAAAAAAAAAATAAAAATATCAGTGAGTCACCAAAATAAAAATTGGCAACTCAACACTGACTGCATTTATATGCATGCGGTGACCTCGCTGCTGTCGTATAGAATTTTAATTCAGGTTATTCAACATACACGAACCGCGTTGCATCCTGCAACTAAGTGTCCATATGAACAAACAAATGAATAAAATATCTCTGGCCGTCCACCAGCTGCAGCTCTTGGCAAAACAAAATGGAAATAATTATCATTTCATTAGCTGTAGTTGAAATAAATTAAAATGCCTATAAATGATCACAGATGGTGAAACTAACAAATACAAGGATAAAAGCCCACGATAATACGCGTGCTCATCCCCGTGTGTTCAGTGATCTGTCAGAAGAAGCCGCGGTTGGCTCAGTGAAATTACTTATTGTGCCTTTTTTTTTTTTTTTTAAATAATTTGACCAATTCACCACCGAGAAAAAGACTGTCTCTTTAACTACTAAACGCTCCACTGTATACACTGGCTTTATTTGCCTGCTGTTGGCTGTGGACAAAGCTTTTATGCTAAAAGCCACTCTCTGTGGCATGTGCAAAGTGTAAAAAGAGCCTTTTGTCAGCCAGAAATGCAAAACGATGAGCTAAAAGGGGTCACGTCGGCAAGCCACAGATTCTTTGTGGGTCAGTTATTACAAATGACACCTTTGGCATTACATGTAGTCACTTCCACCATTATTAAATATGCAAAACCTCAAGTAAACCACAGAAACATCGTTGTTAAATTAGAGTAAAGTACTGGCATCTTGATGTGTCAGCTTTAACTACAGAAGGCTGTCCATTGCTAGCTAAACCTCAGCACTGCTCATGATCTAAGCACAACATCACGAGTCGGGTTTGTACTGACTGCTGTGAATATTTGTTAACATTTAGCTGATTTCACAAATGAGGGGACATCACTGTACAACAATCACTGTACAAATTTTGCTGTATATTTACAGCAATTTTCTCATGTAGTGTAGTTTGAAGGGCATTTGAGCTTTGCAATATTTGCTGCTAAGAACTGTATATGTTAAAGATCCTTTTCTCTCTTTTTTTTTTAAACCTATAAAACAATGCACTTGAAAAATCGCTCTCTGTGAAACATTGCTGTGCATAACTGAGGAATGATGCCACTATCAATGCAAGGGTCAACAGAGAGGACAGATTTAAATGACACTTTCCTGAATCCAGAAAAGCAGTGTCAGCCCACGCCGGGGCAAGCTATGCATGCTAGGCAACATTACAGCTACGCATATTATTATAGCATTGCTATGGTAACTAAATTTGACACGCCACTGCTCCCCATCCTACTGCACGACAAACACTCACGCCGACACACACGCTGCACGTTTCTGACAGCGCCACTGCGACCGCAGGGAAACAAGGGAAGACTCCACAAGTGGCCGGGCTCTCCCCCGTCTCTCCGCCCGGCACGCCATCATCTGCAATAACAAGTCCACGACCTTCAAAGCTGGACAACTGAAGAGGAGAATAATTGGAAGGAATGAAGGAATGGCTGAGGGAGAGTCATGAGAGGAGGCCTTCTGATTCATCTTTAAAGACACTCCTTACTGCATCTTTAATAATTTTCCCCCATGCGCCGGGACTACTCGACAGTTCACTTCCACAACTACTGAATTCACGCCCTATTGAGGCAAGTCACTCAGGAGCCTCAAACTGGGCTTTCTTCTCCGGGCCTCCTTAACTCTTCTGTTTCATCACTCCCCCATTTCCACCCCTGCAAGGCTCAGAGAGGCAGCCCGCCTAAGAATTGCAGATGTATACGGATGCTAACACGGTCTGCTAAATGTTTTAAGAGGCAGGGGATATGACAAAAGCTTCCGCTCATATTACAAAGTCTTACTGTAACTTTGTTACGCCGCGTCTTGACTCAAAGCGTCCCACAGTTATTCTGTTCTCTGATTTAATGGGACTATTTTGTAATCCTGATTTCAGATGAAAGCAGTAGAAGCTAGCACTGTCATGCAGACTCGCTATCGAATTGAGCCCATTATTACTGACATAAGATCATACACTTTTTTTTTGGGGGGGGGGGGTGTCTTAAAGAGAGTAAATGTTACTCTGATGGTGTGAAGACAAATGCTTGGAATTCCTGGCGGGGGAGGCAGCACTTCGATGAGTAAACAGCTCATTCTTGTAGGACTGTTAGCATGTCTTGGGATATAGAAACGAGCACCAGCTCTGAAAGGAATTAAATCATAATTTGAGAGTTTAGCTACTCTGTTAATTCTATGAAAACATGCTAATATCATTGGGTTCACCTGATGCATTCTGGTAGCTTTCAAAAATCACACGAGCTGGTAGAGAGAAACTGTATTTTTGCTACTGCTATTGCCGCAGTGTCCCGAAGAAGCTGTGCTCCACAACCACAGCTATTAGCTGGCCTTTGAGCACAAACAGCTGTTAATATAATTATCATCTGCGTAGTGAAATTTATAAGTTTTCCAAAAATGATTTGAGTTAAAAGCAGAAACACTTTGAATATAACCTAATTGGATACATTACACAGGTGTCTGATTGAGACATGGAATTTGTCTTCTCATCTGCAAACTGCTGAGATTGTTACCAATTGCCAAAAATAATTAAAATAAATACTTCCTTTAAAAGGATTACTGCGGTCAGTATAGCAGTACCGCTTCATCGGAAGGTTTTCACTACAGAAATGTGAAGAACTGACACTGTTAAGAAAACGTGTGTTTGATCCGTCTGAGTCATACCTGTAAGACATTTTACTGTAGGAGAAATCACAATTAATAAACCACTGTTTAATATTAGCTACTGTACAATCCATTGCAGTCAAGAAAAGATGGCGTAACTCTGCTGGAAGGTTATAAGGCACACTCGCATCATAAACTATTTAGTCCCATCACACATCTTTATTACCAACATCTTATTTTAAACATCTGCAAAACCCACATTTATTACGTGCAATATACTTTGTGTGCATTGTAATAAACTGCTAACAGGCCCAGACATAATTTGAGAATAATGAGTGACTGTTATTTTGTAACAGCAGTTTAGAAATAGAAATGTCCAAATGGACAAAAACACCTAAAACGTTTCTGTTGTGCTATTTTTCGTTATGCTGCCTTCACAGTTTACATGCTAATAAAATGAAGGCGTTAAGAATTCATTTGCAATAATAAAAAAAAATATATATTGTTTGCATTAACATATACACTGACGCAGAAATGTGGTTAAACACTCATTTCCATATGACTCAGTGTTTTATTACCAGCAGTCAGCCGGATGTGTAGAATGAGTGCTGTATCTGGGCGTGCCACAGTGCTCCTGTGGAATGCATATTTGTATGTGTTCCACAAGCACAACTATTACCTGGCCTTTAAACACAAACTGCTTTGAACAGCAGTTCACTGCAGATTATTCATACAACATGAATATAAAAAAGAAAAAAAAGAAGCACTCTTTGGCTGGAGGCCACCATTTCAGAAGGTGAACCTTACAGCGCTGCTTAACCCTCTCTTCTTCTCTTTATCTCACCTGACTTTAATTAGCGCCGGCACATAATTTTGCGTGGTGAAGAAGAAATTAATGAGAAGGGTGAAATATGTGATTACATGCTCATTTGTCTCTTCAGACTTGAAATTAGCATAAACGGTCATGTAACCCGTGTGCTTAAAGCCTAAAAACGGAATACTGTATGGATTGGAACGAGATAACTTTGATCACACTTCCATGTACATCGTGATCTTACGCCGCCATTAAATCCTGCAATTGATTTCGAGGTTACGTAAAAAGCCTTCATCTAATGATGCTGCTTTGAAATAAGCTGGTTATTAAGACTAATGAATACATCAATTGCTGTGGCGATTGTTCCATTAATTGAGGGCTATTTGGGAATATAAATCCTAAATTTCCTTTAAGCCCATCCACTGGTACTTTTACAAGATGCAGCATTCACACTGTAGCTGTGTCTTGCTGCCCTAAGCCTAAAACTTGGACAAATTGTAGAATATTTCGTGTGAGTGTTATTATAAAGGACGAGGTAATGCGGCTATTTATGACAGGGAGGAAATTGTTGGCTGAGATATACCAGGAAGCAAGCAAATAATCTATTCATCAATAATTCCTTTAAGCATGACGCAGCATGGAGGCTGAACGGGCTTCTGCTGTGAATTTAGATGTGTCAATATGAACCCAGTAAATGTGGCATTTGGGATGGAAACAATCAGAGCATCTGTATGCATTTTAAAGGGCACTTACTTGAGGGTGAACTGTTCAATAGTAGAGTTGGGCATCAAGTACAGGAAGATTTTGAGGATCTCTCCAGGCTTCAGGGGCTTCTCAGGCAGTCTGAGGAACATGTTCTTGTCTAACTGCTTGTCCACCAGCAGCTGCTCCTCACTGGCCTGGTACAGGCTGATGCTTCCGATGCGCAGCAGGGGGTGCTGTGACAGAGGTTCTCCCCTGGAAGCACCACCACCATGACCCGAACCCTTACTGCACTCCCCTTCCAGGTTAGGCTCATATAGTGTGTAGTATAGCTCAGCCTGGAGGGTCTCACTTAGCCCATCCAAGAGCCCGTCGCTTGAACCTTTCCTTCGGCCTAGCGGGGCTACATTGGTGTTAAACCACGACGGGGGAAGCTCCAGTTGGGCCAAGCACTGCGCCAAGTTGCCTTTCATGCGGCAGGAGGTTTTAATTTCACGGACATCCCGGAAGGCATGCAGACGGACGCATGGTAGCTTGTCCTGAGCCTTGAAGTCATCCCAGTCACGACCAGCGATATAGAAAAACACCTGGACTGTGGGGTTGTTGGAGAAGACCCGCGGTTGGACAATGAAGGCCCGCACCTTCCAGTTGACTGTCAGCTGGCCAGGAATATCCAGAGGGCTAGCTGGCTGAAGCAACTCCTTGGACAGGGCCTGGTCCTGGGCAAAAGGCCCGAAGCTTATGTTGATGGCGGGAAGGTCTTTTGTCTGGAAAACCACAAAACTCTCAGAGCGCTGCAATGGGTTTCCAGTGCTGGGACCACTGCTGCTCTTGGTGCTGCCGCCAAATGTTTGTCCTGTGATCTGAGCCTCCCTCAAAAAGAAGGCCAGTTGTGCATTGGACATTTTGAAGTTGGCAGGAAGATACACACTGGGTGGGGAAGGACTGGCAGTCATTGCTGAGGAGCTGAGGGCATCGGAGCTGGTTGGAGAGATTTTACCTGCAAGAGCTGTGAAAGGAGAAAGGGAAGATTACATTTTTAAACAAAGCTTTCATTTTTATAATAATAATAATAACACAGTTTATTTATATAACACCTTCAAAGTCACAGTCTACAAAGTGCTTTCACAAACAAGCAAAAAGCAGAATACTCAAAAGGTAAGTTCAAACAGAGGAACAGGTAAAATTCATGAATTAAAAATAAAAGGAAATACTGTGTTTTTTAAAAAATAAATAAACAAACAAAATAAAAATACAAAAGGTGTGCTGAGTTGAGGGGTCAGTGAATATATGGTGTAATTAGGAAGAGACACAAATGTGTTCTACTGAGTCGACTGTAGAGGGCAAAAGGGGAGGAGGTCAAAACTCACTAATCAGATGATAACTGGTCCCTGTCAAGCATCCGGAGCAAAGGTTATACGCTGAAACGTGTTTGCATTAAGAAGCTGCCCCCCCCCCCCCCGCCTGTGATCTCTGTCTCAGGCATAAGTGTTTGCATTTAATTAATTTGAAGCAACAACTGTGAACAACGCAAACTCAAAACTCTTCATATTCTTGGAAACTTGACCAATAAGCAATATGACAGAGATAGGAGTAACCTGAAAATCCACAGCAGATAAAACCGCAGCAGATACTTTGTTACTCCGAAAGACCAGGTGCTGAGAAAAACACACTTAAGATACTACAGTTAAATTAATGTAGGTCAAATAATAAATAAAAGAAAGAGAATAAATGGGACATACTTATCAAAATTACCCAGAGCTGAGCACAAAAACATAGCTGCCTGTTACCATGGTCCAATTCAGAGATTAAAAGTCCCATATTCCAAATCGTCATTGAGATTTCATCCTTTAAATGTGGAAAAAGACAAAATCAAGAGGATATTTTTGAATTCCGCAAAAAGAAAACCCTCTTCAAACAACTGTGTGACTTGCAAGTATTCCACAGAAGTTTCTCTTCTTTTTTTTTTTGGTATCTCCTTAGAAAGTATTTTTCATGTGTGTTGCACAAGAAACCTAAATTCAAGAAATAAAATGAAAACAACAATCTGCTCCTGCAGTTCTTCACTTGGTCATGTTCTGGCTACAAAGGTTCCACTGAGCTTCTTGAACTTGTGCTTGTCTAATTCCCCGTGGCTTAGGTCTCGGTTTAAGAGTGGTTCAGCCCCACACAGCAGCTCTTAGCTCTTTCAATCTCAGACTGAGCATGGCTCCGGGACAGACTCTGATAGATAGGCAGAGCCTCCTCCCGGTTGGTGGGCTGTACGGAACTATAGACAAAGCCTTTGACGCCGCCCCATCTTGCCACACCTAGTCTCTAGTCTATAATCACCATTTTAGCTCCGGGTCATAGCTAAGACACACGGCCCCTCAGAGGACTTGACTTACACCACACACACACACACACACACAGACAGACGAAAGAAAAAAAAACACTCTCCAGCTCAATTCATGCTCTCTCTCTCTGGACTTGTTCAGGCAGACTCTTATGTGAGTGCGTGCAAGAGTGTCTATAAGGACTGTGCGTGTGTGTGTGTGTGTGTGTGTGTGTGTGTGTGTGTGTGTGTGTGTGTGTGTGTGTGTGTGTGTAAGTGAGTGAGTGAGTGAGTGAGAGAGAGGTGGGGTGGGGGATGGATGTATTGCTTGAATGCCTCTAGGCAGGGAGAGAGTAAGAGAGTAAGAGGGAGAACGGGAAAGGGAGGGATTAGGTAAAGGTTATTGATGAATTAGCCTAGCTCTGCTTCCCTTCTCCTCCTCCCCCTCTTCCTCCCCCTTTTCGTCTGCTTTAGCCCCCTGAGAAATCCATGAAAATGAAGGGGTACCGGCAGGAGGGGGAGGGGTATTTGGGCTGCCTCGTTGCTTCACTCACATGTGCCTGGAATTCCCATAATAAAGGAGAGGAGGATCCACGGGTGTGTGTGTGTGTGTGTGTGTGTGTGTGGGCTCCATAAACTGAATGGCAAACAGCGGGGGCAACAAAAGATGAAGCCACAGCCGGAGAAACATCCCATACTTACAAATGAGCAGTTGTAGCCATAGAGAGGGCTGGAGGAAGTATAATGATGAGAGGAGCTACTTAGGGACCGTCTAGTTTCTACCTCACAGGAACGCGTCTGACTTTTTTGAGCCGTTCTCCTCTTGATCAACATTTAAAGAGACAAATGTGCACAGCAATCCACAAACCTTCTCGAGGGCTTCTCTACTACAGTCCCATCTGCTCATTGTCAGGGGTCCAAAAAACACAGAAATCTCCCAACATTTTTGTATATTTTACAGGTCACCAGATAAACTAAAAGTGTCAGCTTCTACTACTAATCCTAGCCTCGGGAAAGGAATAGAATATGTGCCTCACGTATAGCGATCCACACCTAGTCTGCCTGCCAACTTTAATTTCAAAGCTGCTTTTTGCCCCTCCACCGTTTAAAGCTCTATATGATTTTATTGCTGTATTTAAAAAGTAAGTAGATATTGGAACAGCATTACCCACCAGTTTGCTCCACTATGTCTTGAGGCAGCATGAGCCTAGAGCTCCAGGAATCCTTGAATCCCCCAGACCTGCTGGGACTGTTAATACACAACGTTCTCCACTAGCTCTTAAACTACCGCTGAAGTGGCCTTGAGCAAGGCACTTAAAGGAATGTGTCTCCATGTGCTCTACAAGCACCCGCTGCTGGCTAAACAGCCCAAAACAAAAATGGTTTCCAGCTTGCTACTCATTTTAATAGTTTTTAGCATTTAAGGCCGCTCGCTTCCGACTTGGCGCTGCCGACTGCTTCTCCCCCCTGCATCTGTTCACTTAAACAGAGAGGGGCTACGGGGCCACGTTAGGAAACTTGAGGTAAAACTGTGACTCCGACAGCTTGCTGACGCTGTGAGGGCGAGTAAGCCAATAACAACAGGGTGTCTCACTGTTTGCAGCCTCGCAGATCAACCTGTTGGTTCAAGTCAAAAAGAGATATTGTATCTTGTGCTTTGGTTGTTATAGATACAAGTCTTTAGTTATGCCGTGGCTCTGATGTCATTTTCCAGAACATTTTCAACCATTTCAAAAGGAGCAAAAATTGATGGTTTTATCACATTTTAGGGGATTTCCCCAACCCATTTGCTTTTAAAAGCTTAATAACAACTTTCGTTGGACCACCATCTCCGCTGAGGGGAAAGTCCCATTTTCACTTCATCTGCTGGGAAAACATTGATTTCACCACCTTCTACCTTTAAAACGGCATTAGGCAGTCAGCCCCTGTAGTATATATATGATTACATTTAGTATTAGCAAAAAGAAACAAAATATTCATGCATATTCACAGCGTGCGCTCCAGTGTGGAAAGAAATAGAATTAGAAAAGTTCTACAGTAAATGTTTTTTTTTTTTTTTTTTTTAAGGATAAAGACTTAAATGTCTCACGCTATCATTTACTTGTGAAATTCATTACTTCTTACAACCTCAGTTCCAATAATAGTTGGTACACTGTGTGAAATTTCAATAAAAACCAAATGTAATTATTTGCAAATCTCATAAAGCCGTATTTTATTCACAGCAGAACATACGCAGAAAACACATAGAATGTTCAAAATGAGAAATACCAGCTCGTTTTGAATCTGATGGCAGAAACGCAGCTCAAACGGGGACATTTTTACCACTGTGCAGCGTCCCCTCTTCTTCTTCTTCCTCCTCTTCCAGAAACTGAGTCCAGTTTCTGGAATTCTGGGAGAGGAAAGTTGTCCATCTCTGGGTCTTTTTTGCCCATTTTTGCCTTTCATGATGCACCGAATGTTTTCAGTTGGTTAAAGTTCTGGACTGCAGGCAGGCCAGTTCAACACCCAGACTCTTCTACTATAAAGCCATGCTGTAATAGAGGCAATGTGTGGTTTAGTGTATGCTTTGCTGAAATATGCAAGGCCTACTCTGGAAAAAAATGTGGACTGTATGGGAGCATTTGGGGCTCTAAAACATATATATATATATATACACATATACATATATATACACATATATATATATATCTGTCAGCATTGATGGAGTTTTTCCAGATGTGCACGTTGCCAGTTCCATAGGTGCTAATGCACCCCCACAACATCAGAGATGCAGGCTTTTCAACTGAGCACTGATAACAAGTCGAACAGTCCTTCTCCTCTTTAGTCCGGAGGATGTGAAGTCCATGTTTTCCAAAAAGAGCTCAGAATTTGGATTTGTCTGACCACAGAACAGTTTTCCACCTGCCTCAGTCTACTTTGAATGAGCAGAAAAGGCAGCGGCACATACGGCTTCGTCTTTGCACGACAGACCTTTAACCTGCACCTGTGGATTGCACGGCGAACTGTGTTTACAGAAGTGTCTCTGGAAGTGTTCCTGAGCCCACGCACTGGCTTCCATGACAGAATCGTGCCTGCTTTCAACGCGCTGATGCCCGGGGGGCCCGAAGAACACAGGCATCCAATATTGATTTGGGGGCTTGCCCCTTGCACACAGAGATTTCTCCAGATTCTCTGAATCCTTTGATGATATTATGCGCAGTCGATAATATCATCAAAGATGATGAGATATTAAAAGTTTGCACAATTTTAAGTCGAGGAGCATTATTCTGAAATTGTAATTTATAAACACAGTTTATTGCTCTGAGAAACTCTGCCTCTCTAAGATGCTCTTTTTATATGCAATCATGTCACTGACCTGTTGCCAATCAACCTAATTAGCTGCGGAATGTTTCTCCAGCTGTTTCTTTTTAGCACCACTTACTTCTCCAGCTTGTTGTTGCCCCCATCCCAACTTCTTTGAGACATGTTGCAGCCATCAAATTTAAAGATATGTAGTATTTATCTTAAAATGGTACATTTTCTTACTTTAAACAGCTGATATGTTTAAGCTGATATGAATGCATGTTGTTCCAAAAGCACAACGGTTTGTAGCCTCTGGCTCGCTCCTAAGGACTGTGAAACCTCACTGACATTGATACATTCACGCCAGACCTGAAGGTCACCTGAATACTGCCCAGGAGCGTTCTAATCCCCTTTAAATGCAATGAAACTGTACGATGACAATACAAGCACCAAATGCCATTAAGGAAAACAAATCCTTGCCCCTTGCTCTCAACCCCGAGCCCATACGGTTTCATTTGAGAAGGTGATTACAGCCTATGATGCATCAGGGTGTGCTTGTCTCATTTCAGCCTAACAGCATCACAGGGCAGGTGGGTTTGAAGGGGAGCAGAGACACAGATGGGCCTCCAATGTGAAACCCTATCACCTTCCTCTTTCACTTGATGTCCTCTCAGACCCCAGGCCAAATTGAATTGAATTCACTTCCTGTTGTTCTCCCATTATGTGAAACATCTGCACAATGTGTGTGTGTGAGTAGCTAGGGAATGAGTGGTTTTCTAGTAAAGGGTATTTTTTTTTTATTTTATTTGCCAGAATATTTTGTCTCACGTCAATTAATAAAAACACACCGGACCATTTCAGGCTGAAGCGGTACTATTTCATTTCTACTGTCATATCACTAACAATTTGCAAAGACAAACGCTTGAGGGAAAAATGATTCTAGTGACAATGCTGCTGATTCATCCCATTGGACGGTTTCATCAAAAAAAAAAAAAAAAATGCTTTTTGTGTTTAAGATTAACTTTGAAAAATCCCCAAATGTTTTATTTCTTTCCCAGAAGCTAACGGATGAAAGCAATTTTGTCACTAATCTCACAGAAAGGAAGAGCTTTAGCCTGTTTTGCTACTGAAACTAAATTCACAGGGTTGAACAGAGCCTTAGGCGTCGCTTGTGGTGGTGAAAAAAAAAAAAATCTGCGAAGCAAAATATCTTGAATAAAAAAAAAAAAAAAAAGCCTTGCATACTGTATATATTCCTCAGCGTGCATTATTGTTGTGCAAACAGATACCCCTTTAGCCTAATCCACTCAAACACAACTGCCTACTTCACTTCAACCAGGTATGCTGCCATACTGCAGGTATTTAAATGTGCAAGAATATGAAAGTGCGTTTCATGCCACTGTTTCATTTCCTGAAGAGCTGACTAAAGCAAAAAAAAAGCCCCATCCTGTAGATAAATAAAACACTTAACTGTGTGTCTTGCTGCCCATACAAAAGCCGTCAAACATAAAAGCAGTCAGCCAAGTCAAGGGGAAATATACAGAGACGGTATTATGAGGAGGGCAGACATTTGATCTTGAGAAAGAGAAGTGCATAAATGTCTCTTCAAGTAAAAGATCGGGAGAAATTGTTGAGAAGGTTTAGAGAGAGACGGAGCATCCTTACAGCATTACTAATGTTCCAGCGTGAAGGGTTTCCCCATCGATCTTCAGTTTGACTCTCATCCCCTGCCTTCTTTTACTCAGCTGTGAGCCTTCCTGTTCTGCTCTCATTTGGACTGGTGAAAAAATACCTTTCAGCTCGCTCGGCTACAAAACGTGAGCGGTGCTCCGCAGTCTGCGTCATGTTCCAGTGTGCAGTTACTCTTTAAAAAAAACAAAACAACTTCACAATTTAGTGTTGACACTTCATTTTTGCTAAAACTGTCAGGCAAATAAAGTCTGTACTGTAAAATTGTTCGCATTAGCATTCAATTAGCTATGAATGCAAACCTAAAGTGCAGATGAAAAGGCGTGCTAGCCTGGGGATGAAGGCTGTATTAGCACTTGAAACACTCGGAGTTTTTGCCCCTGTTTGAGGAACGTCTATTTCCATCTCAGTCAGACTCAGATAACCTTTCCCAAAAAGGACTGCAGCCGGATTATATCGAACACACTCAAAATGTGCGTGCCTTCATATTTCAGCAGTTTTCATCTGTGTGCATGCGGAAATTACATCCACGCTTCAGTCTCGCTCGGGGAGGTTTGCTCTGTCTGTGCGTTTGCATGAAGTCAGATCACTGTGGCGATTCAGACTCAAGTAGAGAAATCAGTCATTCTAAAGGGTGTTTGTCATATATTTCACTGTATTACGTGATCTCCGAGGCGTGCACGCATGCCTACCATATTTCCATTAGATTAAACTAATCTAAGATGTGAATGACCGTGTCAGTAATCACATCATATGCAGCCGACAACGAAATGAAACAGAAGCACGGATATGAAGGCCAGTTATGGTCCACGCTGCAGCATGCGTGCTCTCCGGCTCCGTGGGGGTTCAGTCATCAAACGTCCACCCGCAGCACAGCGAAAACGTGCCGTAGAGGAGCAAAGGCCAGCCTGAAGTTTGTTTGAACCGCTTTACTCGGGCTCTCTCTCATTTAGCACAGTTATAGGTGAGGACGCTGTGTGTTATTGCCAGAGATTTGAAAAGATAAATAGGCTCCGATGCTGCCAACCACGCAGAAAATCAAAAACAACAAAACCAACAAAAATCTGTCGACTGCCAGGAGACTGATTGAAATCTGCATCTCCTGGACATCAATCTTCAAACAGCCTGAAAGTGGCTTTCACAACACTTTTTTTTTTATCCATTTCCAAATTTCAGAGCTTTTCCCACCGCAGGGGTCACGACGAACGAAATTTAGAATTAATACTCCAAACATCTGTCATCTGCCATGGTCTGCATTCAGATTTAATGCGGGGCCGCGGACGTCACGCCGCGCGTGACGCTCGCTGTCGATTTGAACTGGCTAACCCAGAGGAAAGCTCTCTTCTTAGTCTATGCTAGTTGTCCTAGATTCATAATCTAAGTGAGTTATTT
>JAVDPK010000843.1:0-33601 GCA_034780415.1 Cichlasoma orientale | reverse complement strand
CCTAGGAACCACAAGTAAGCCAGCAGTCTGAGAGCGAAGTGCTCTATTGGGGTGATACGGTACTATGAGGTCTTTTAACTTCCTTCTGATAGTAATGACACTCCACAATGGCAGTGGTCTCCCAGAGCCAGATCATTTCCTTCACCACACTGAAGAACTGCTGAGGAACAGTTTGAGGAACATGACCCCGCCTCCAAATTCCCCAGATCCAATCCGGTCAAGGACCTGTGGGATCAATGTAGGCCCTAACAACAAACACTAGGACCGCTGCCAATGTTCCAGTGCCAAACACAGGACACCCCGAGTGGATCTGTGTATGCCTCAGTGGATCAGAGCTGCTATGGCTGCATGAGGTGGGCCTATATAATATTAGGTTTTGATGCTTTGGCTTATTATTGGTTCAGTGCTCAATTAGAAAAGCCAGGTAAGTCTTTGTAGCAAATGTGCTGTAATTATTCATATTGCTCCAAAGGTTTTCCACCTTTATGCATTTAATTCTGAATCAAAAAAAGTTGGCTCTATTTGCTTTACATTACTCAGTATGGCTCTTTTCACTGTTGCTTAAGGCAAAAGCGTGACCATTTGAAAGTCATCACACAAATATGTCATATAGATGCCCAAAATTTGCTAAAAAAAAAAAAAACACTGGCTGCTGATATGTTAATATTGCTATAATATAATAATATATAATAAAGATGTCAACTTTTAGGATAAAAAAATACAGACTTTTAATTATTATCCTAAATATGTGAAGCTTATTCACAACACTTCTGCAATTATAAGACAGCAACAAAAACATATGTGCCAAACCATCAGGATGGGTTTGTGAGCAGAAATGTGCCTGACATCCCCCCCCCACCCCTCACTTCTGACGTGGGCTTTTCCAGTCCCTTTGTGATTTTAAGTTTACTGGCTTCAAATGGGGCGTATAAAGGAAACAATTCAAAGCCGCTGACAAGAAAAGATATCCTGATCCTTCTGTACCGAATCGGCAGATAAAAGCAGCCAGATTAAATATTCACAAAACCCTGACACGTGAAGGCACATATTTTATTGATTGAAAGTAAAGAACAATAGTCTCAAGTTTTTGACTTTAAAAGCACTCAGGAAGCGAGTGAAACTTTAACGCGGTGAATGCAGGAAGCAGTTGTCCCTCCAGAGCCATTTTCCTGCTACAAAGGCTAAGGTTAACACTTTGCTTGTGCGGCTAATGGAAAGCGCTGGAGCGCCCCGCTCAGAAGCATGTATGGGGTAGCACTCACTGTCTGGGGAGATATTATGGCTTTGGGTTTGAAAAATGAATGGGAGGGTAAGGAGAACGTTTGTTTATGGATCAAATAGCCGAGACAAAGGGACTAGGTGGATGACAAAGAACGCTGCCAACATGGACGCTGGTTAAGTGGATGTTGTGAATGTCAGATTGAGCATTGTTCTTTAATGGACCTTGAGAGGGAAGAAGTCTGTGCTTTTGTTTTCAGACCATTAAACAGGGCAGAGACCTACTCGAGTTGCTTCAAAGGAGACTGTAAAGATACTAATGGTTACTTTGTAGGGGAAAAAGGCATCGAGGGAAAACTCAGCACGGGGAGTTCAGTTGCACAGTACTTGGAGCTGTTTGGTTTCCATTGTGCTCATTGTGCCAAGCTCAGACTGCTGATCCAGGCATCCGGGTTCTTAAACTGAACTAACTTCCTTTAAAATATATTCATTTGTTTGGCTGTTTTTCTGTGGCTGAGAATGGAATATTTACTTCTGAGTACTGGGCCTATCTGAACGCCCCGTGTATCAGTTTCCTCCCACAGGCTAAAGACGAGGCTAATTGGTGATTTTAAATAGGCAAAATTGTGCAAACGTGAGAGTTTGTGTGTTTGCTGTTGGGATAGGGTCCAGTGTAAGTAACAAACTATTCAGTATCAGCAATCATGAGTCTCAACTATTTCAAAAAGACGAATAAGTGCAACTTAAATGGGCTTGATTTAAGCTCAGTAAAGAAAAAACAGACTCCATCTGAACATGTGGGAAAGGATAAAGATGTTTCAAACCAAGTTGACAGCACTCTGCCAAACACCAGTGCACCGCTGTAAAAGCTAGGGCTAAAAAAATGTCAAGGCTGCTGTTTACAGAAATATGTCCAGGTTGCCAGTTTACGCTTTCTATTCTCGATATGACGCCTCTCCTCAGTGCTGCAGTCAAAGGCACTGAATAAACACTGCTTGCAATTTTGTCAAAAGGATTACTCAGCCTACAGAGTGCACTATCACAACTCCCTCGCTGTCACGGTGATAAAACATGGGAATGGGAGATTAGTGGTGGCAGTGTTACTTGTCCTCAGTCATCTAAGAGAGCTGGCAAAAGAAAAGGAGAGTGACAGAATGGACAGACACGGCAAACATATCAAGGAATTATTAAAGTGAGAACCAAGGATATCAGACCTTATCGCAAGACTGTAGCACCCACCTTTCATTTAACTGGAGCTTAAGACCTCTGTCCTTTTTACAGCCAGCACTGAAATGCCAAAATGCAAATGAAGACTATAGAGGTGCAGTGATATAAATATCATGCATATTGGCAGTATGACAGTATAAGTCCCCGTGTCTTTTCATTTCAACAACCTAATTAACCACTTATCTACCTTAGAGTTGCTAGTGGGCTAAAGCCCATTGGAGCTGTCACAGGGTAGGAGGTGGGGTACATCCTTGACATGTTGCCACTCTATCAGAAGGCTAATGGCTCAGTCACACTAAACCTCCTAAGAACTAAGGGGAAAAAAAGTGGTTGCCTGGCGATTGCATTGATTTTTTCCTGCTGTTGGAGACCGACTGCAAGTAGTTGCAGAGACCCTGGTTGAAAGCACATAACCGAGTGGGAGGCAACCCGCCTCTAAGCAGTTGTGGTCCATCTTGGACTGACTGCAATCCCTCTTGGACCGACTGACAAAGGTCTGCAAATAACAGTGCCAACATGCTGCAACCAATCTGAGTCCGTCTGCACCAAAGACTGCAACTCATCTGCAACACATCTCGTTGCAATAAGGGGCATGACTCAAACGGTTGCCAGCAGGTTGTATTCTGATTATTTGCTTATATATGAGCAAGGCTGCTGAGCACCTATGTTATTTTGCAGTCCTGCAGCAACTACACCACTCTTTGTGGAGGAATTTCTGTTTCATATGTGTGAGGTTCTGGCTGGACCAGTAGTTCATATGAATTTCTGTTTAATGTAAATTTCTGTGTATGTAGACGGCAACAGATTTGCAATTGTTGCTGGTTTATCACAGTTTATCGCTGTATTCTCACAAACAGATTGCATGTGATTGCTGACTCGACCCAAAGCAGACTGATTACACACCGACTCCGTCTTACTGCTGTTTTCTCGCCGTCTTTGAAGACAGCTACAGATTGTGAGTGGTTGCAGAGCTGGTCCCCCTCTTCAAGGCAACCATTTCAAAGGCAAAGAGATCACAGGTTCATTGCACATGGTCACAGAAATTTTGATCGTGTCTCCAACCACTGTGACTGCATTACAGCACAGAGACCGACAACCGCACACTCTCACATTCACACCTGCAGCCAATTTGGAATTACTAATGAACCTAACGAGCATGTGTTTGGACTCGAGGTACAGGGAGAACACGCAAAGTCAAAAGAAAGGCCCCGGCAGGTTTGAACCAGCAACCTTCTCGCTCTGAGGCAACAGAACTAACCGCGGCACCGCCGTGCAGAATGGCTCAGTTCATACTTCAGTATTTCTTCAGAGGGGATGAATAACAAAAATATGGGGAAAAATATCCGATCTGATCCCTTGATTGTGATTGGATCATAAAAAACACCCTCCATTATTCTGATATAGTTCTAGTTCACTCATTATCTGAATGTTCGTTAAACATTTTAGATTTATTGTGATTTTTCTTAAAAACTAATGATTGTTATTGTTAATGATAATGATCAAACTAAATCATACTAATTGACTCTTGATCAATTTTCTGTGTTTGAAAATGTAGACTTCAGCATCAACACAATTGTTATCTGGGAGTCTGAACAATAAAAAAAGGTTTGCATTGACTCAGATGTACAAAAGCTCCACTAATTAAATTCGACATCACCGTTGTTGCAATGTGCAGCTGTCAGAAAGACATGCCAGCACTGATAAAAGAAACAGTTTTATTCCTATTTAGTTTAAAATCGGACACAGAGTCACATAAGCATCCGAGTACCAAAAAACATATGAAACATGAAATATAGATTGGCTGTGCTCCAGCGCAGTTTATAGCACTTGTGCTTCAAAAAGAGCCTCTGGAGACAGTACAGGCCAGACTATAATTTCCAGAACACACAGTTGAAGTGCAAAGTGGGAGAAACAAACAAACAGAAACGGGTAGAAAGGCTGCTGTGGAGATTTGTATGCATATTCAGAGTCTCCAGGGCATAAATCAGGCTGACAGTGAACCTATCAAAGTAGTCAAAATGGCTATTATTCAGATAAGGCTCTACAATGGGTCAATGCAAGTAATTTAATGAAAAATAAAGTTAAGCTTTTGGTCACAGCCTTTTCCCTCTCCGTGGCTGACCTACGTGTGGCGTTAGAAGTGTGGGGATCCACTCAAAACTATAATAAAACATCAAAATAATGAGATGTCAAACTGCAGCTAAAGCTGACAAAGACCATTTGAGGAGCGCTCGTGGATCCGAGTATCAAGACATAAGAAGCTGGCAAGCTGAGTCAAACTCTAATATCCCCATAGTGCAGGGGATAAACCTTTTGATTTAGACAACAACACGACTGTTCCGCTAATATCGTTCTCATTTTTCATCTTCCCAACAATTACATTTCCTCAGACATGCTGAACATTACAGCCTCACGGGGCTTTCAGCGAGGCCTGCATCTGAGTAACAATGACAGACAGAAACGTGCTTTCTTACTGCGGTCACCTAAACGAACCACGGTAGCTTGTGATGCTGTGAGACAGCACCCTCTTTACCACTGACGTGTGGTGAGTTTAGTTTGCTAACGGTTAACAAATTACAGTCAACTGGAATCTTCATTTAGATAAATTCCTGTTGGTGTATCTCATTCATTTTTGTGTGCATTTATAGTAAAATTAATTAAACCCGCTCTGCCACAGGTGTCGGTCTTCGTTGCGGCTGCAGCCATGCTCCGCAAACCGCGCAGAACTGATTTATTTTACAAGGGGAAAAGCAAATAAAGGAAGTGTATTAGCTTCATTTTGCTATCAGCGAACCACATAAACAGATAATTCAAGATCATGCAGAGCGTTCAATTGCCTGAAGCAACTGTTGTTGTGGATGTCACAGTCCTGAGATAATTAGGGGCACCATCAGGTCCATTATCACTTATTGTGTAGTCAAAAAGAACTGATTAAATCAATTGCGTGCACGCTGTCGTTAAAAAAAAAAAGTACCGGCCCGTTTGTCAAAATCTTTTGTCCTCACTGGAAGAAAAAAAAAAAAAACCCGAGTGGATTCCATCCCAACATAATTTTGCCTCACAGATCAATTAGCGAGACACACACACTGAGATTGCACCAGAGGGCGAGTGAGTAATAGTCAGCGCAAGGTCAGGATGCTGTTGCTTTAGCACTTTGCAAACAATAAATCTGCTCCTGTTATACACAAAAACATGCTTTGCTAGCTTAATCTACTTGGTCATGGAAAGATTAGCTTCTGCCCCCTTCTGTTTCCCCTGCCCACGATAATGAAAACTGTAACACCAGGCGAGCGGGCCGCACCGAATGCAAGATGAGACAGCGCTGTTAGACTAACTGACCCAAATTTGTACCCCTTATGAGCCAATCTAGGCCCCAGTAAACAACTTCTATCTCTGCACTGTTATCTTTAATTGCATTTAATTCCAATTTTTCAGATTTCATTACGGCAATTCTGCCTCTTCTGTATACAAACGCTTGCAACAGTGAAACTACCGCTAGTTTGCAGCGCAGTGAGTTTGGAACGCAGAGAACTTGATTACTGTTCTGATTAATAGGGTGCCTGATTTAATGCAGGCATACATCCAGCATTTTATGCACTTCAGAACTGAGGAGTAGCTTTTGGCTGCTTTACTCTGGTGCTTTTACTACACAGCTGGATTTTGCTTTTTATCTTATTAACATAATTCTTCACCATATTGCATCCTTTAAAATATGTTAAATCTAGGCGAGTGAGTTAGGAGAGTCATGTTTCTCAAGGTTAGTAATGCAAAACGTATTGTCTGAATTCTATTGTGGATAACTGCGAGATGATTCAAAATAAAGACAAGCAAGCACATTTACGGGCTTTTATAAAAGCATCACTCAAGAATGTCATTTTAAGGCTTGTGAAACTATGGCTAAAGACAAGTTGTAGAGACCTAACAACCTTGCCATCTTATTCTATATAGTGCCAGTTGTAGCGCTAAGAAAATTACATACAGTGCATAACAACACCATCTTTAAAACCCACAGTCTCATCTGCTGTAGAAAAAGATCAGATCCAAAACATCTTAAATTACTGCACTTCTTGAACCTATTTTCAACCATATAAATGTAGCTCAATTCAATCAATTTGCGACATCTGAAATTATCCATGCAAGCGTTCCACAATCACCTAAATTACCTCGTATGGATGTTTATTCAAAACCCGCCATTTTTAAACAAACTGGGTACAATTAAGTGTAAATTTCTAACATGCAGGGTCGACCTAAGTGAAAATGCAACTCAGCATCGCGTGAAAACAAAGCTGCAAAATGGAACAGCACTCCAGCCAGTCCAGCGACTCTATAAGACACCTTTTGTGTTTCTTTGTAATGACACAGGCTTTTGATGCCCCGGGGCTTTGCAGGACCTGGCACCACTTGGTTAGGTTTTGGAAAAGGGCACGATTTGGCTTGAAACACACCCTTTACTCATGTTAGAAAAAATGTTTCCAGGGTGTGCAGTTTTATTCCGTCTTAAGGCGAGGACACCAGAGCAAACAATATACATGCACTCAGTCGTGGGGTAGTCATTTAACAGGTGCACAAATAACCTATGAGGTCTTTTTTGTAGGGAGACAGTTTCCACTTTCTATAAAATCACCTGAAAGAGACAGGACAATTACAACCCTTCACCTTCACCACAGCTAAACATCTGCTGAACTGTCTAAAGAGTAAAAAATACCTAACATGTCCCCGTCTTTCAGAAGTTTATCTCCATATTGATCTTTTGTAAAGCAGCCTCAGCTGCAGGTAGATAGCATAAAGCTGTCAGCTGTAGGATATTAACACCACCAGGAGGAAACAGCGTTGACGGTGCTCCAGGCGGGACAGGTGCAGACGGTGCAGCTGGAGGTGTCTGCTTCAGTCTGTCCTCACATCAACATGACAGAGACCCTCACTGCTCCAGCCTGCACGCCGAGCAGATGGGAACAAAAGAGGTAGCTGTTTGTTGGAATTACAGAGGCGCTCTCATTGATAATCTCCCAGGATGAAGAAGTTAGAGGCAGGGCTGAAGGAGGACAGGAGCATCAATAATTTATGAAAACAGCATCAAATAGGCACAGAAGTGAACTCCTTATTTGGAGTGTCTGTGAGCATCTGCAGGCAGTGTTGAGCTGCGGCTTCAGATCTTAAAAAGCCATCAGAACGCCAAATTTCATCAGCGCAAGAAAATATTGTAAAAGCGTAATCAAGCTACAGCTGCATTCTCGGAGATGATGGTTATCGTGAGGTATGTCACGATCGCTTGACGTCACGCTGCTGGTTCAGCTGGAAGCGAATGATTGCTGCTCTGATCACTTAAAAAAAAAAAAAAAGGTCTGCTGCTCATCTGTGGAGCACAAACAGGAATATCAGATTAGATAACAGTTGAATTTAGTGAGTCTCGTGTCAACACATCTGATGGTAATGGCTTGGAGATTATAGTCAAATATCTTGTCTTGTCTTACCCAGTTATCAGATACAATGTTGTAAAGCAGTGATACTCTTCAGTAAACCAAATAAACGCCTAACACAAGTTTTTTTTCCCTCTCAAATAGGGCGCAAACATGAGACTTTGGTTGTAACCACTTAACTGAAGCCACAAGTGTAATCCTGACACAGCATACTATAGTTCAATCATGACAATATATATATAAAAACCCCTTCAAATTAAGTCTGGAGTAAGGTATATTTAGGCATATAATTTGTCAACTTAGGCATCTTTCAACAATGATCCTACTATAGACTGATGGCATTAGCCGCCATGACGCAAAGCTGCTTTGAAGGGTTGGATTTGATAAACTGAGGGACCCTGTATGATCAGGCTGTAGGGACTCGTCAATCACAAAATAAATATTAAGCTCAAATAAATGCAAAATGAAGTGAATCAGCTGACAGATCAAAAAGTGGCCGATTTCTCTTCTGGAGTCACTTGACACTAAAATCGCAGTCTCTTTTGCAAAGGCCGGTTTAAAGAAGCACATAAACCGACAACTTCTTGTGATTTATTTAATATATCACCAGTGCAAAACAAACACAAAAAAAAAAAAAAACAACTGCAAAGCTGAGCTCGTCTTCCAGAATGTGAGCTAAATTTTCACTGCAGCATCAGAAGGGCACACTTTATAAATTTAGCTCCGGTCCACTGTCCACGTGAACGCAAGCGGGTTTATTTAACGACTCAAAACTTGTTCCAACATCATAAGGGGGGCCCAAACTACCGAAAATGTCAAAGCACACAAACATTTTATTGCGAGTGAAAGCATTAACACGCTACCATTGCACAGCGTCAGCTCTGGGCACTTAAGCCTTGCTGATTTGGTTTGGCCATGTATGTTCGGTTTCTCTCTTCACAGAAAAGGTCTTTTTTTTTTTTTTTAGGAATCCAGTATTTTCAAAAGCACCAACTGCCTCCACCATCTAGGCCAGCGCTCTTCTATGAAGGCAGACGAGGACATCCAAGGAGCAGATCAAAATCTCGAATAAAGATCTGCCACTCCATCTGTCAGAGTGGAAGACGTGGTCACATTTTATTATGGCTGGCAGCATGTCTGTCAAGATACAGTCCAGCACTTGAGGAAAGTCAGTAGCAGGAGGAAGTGTACCCAGGGTTGTCTGGCAACACTGACCTAGTTTATAGGCTGAATTTCTGAATCCTTCTAAATTATCATTCCCTCCTCATGCATTCTTTTTTTTTAATGCTTTAATGTATATTTACTTATGTACTGCGTTTACAGGGTAAATCAATATGAGCTACATCCTATGAATTCCCACAAGTAATGACCTTTAAAAACGTACTGCTCGGTAGGTATCATAATAATATAAGAGGGACTGGGGATTGGTGTGGGGGAGGAAGCTGGTTTGGAAATGCTTCATGAATAATAAAAAAAAAGAGAAAAAAAATGCTTAAAATGCAGTCTGTACAAGAGGAACGACTCCGTCGTTAAGCCTGTAAATATACACGAGTCTTCAGTCGCACTACAATCCACTTCATGTGGTTTGCGTGCACGAATCGACACCGACGCAGTCTTTCCGGGAAGTGACACAGACGCAGCAAATGGCACTCGCACTCTCACTGCTCGTTCACGAGGCTGCGTCTCATTAAAATTACTGACAGACGCAAATATCTATCCATCCATCCCCCCCAGCTTCCCTCCACCTCCACCTCCACCTCCACCTCCCCGCTCCCTCAGGCTGTGTGTTTGTTACAGCGCCAACACATTGAGATTCCTGTTAATTAACTGCAGGAGTGTTGCCACTTCAAGCTAATTTTTTTTTTTTTTTAATGTTCCCGAACAGCTTGCTGGTGTGAGTGCCGCCATAAGGGCTGATGAAGAACGCTTCCCTCACCTATCCTGCTGCCCAGTGTAACAGCACTTAGACTAATAAAAAAAAAATAAAAAAAAAACTTCATCAGGCAGACACACCATTCGGCATTTCCTGATACACGGGGGTTTAAGGAACCTATGAATTTAAAGGCTAAGTGGTATTAATGTTAATACTTGTAGAGGCATCCGTGATTTAAGTATTACTGACTCTAATCTCCATTCTAGTTAGTGCCATTTCCAGGCTGTCAGTGCGGAATTGCAAATTATTATATTATTCGTATTAATGTCCACATTAATCTGAAGCGGTATCAAATTTAATTTAAACTTAAGAGATGTGGTCTTAATAGCGTTCCAAATCCTGTTAAAAGTTTGCTGCCACTGCATCCTGCATTGTAATCAGGAATTTGGCAGCTCGCAGGTCCAGACAGTGGCACTTGGAATAACTTGACCAAAAGGGCACGAGCGCCCTGCTCACTGTAAGCCGAGAATAAAAGCCCATTCATTTTAATCGATCTGTTTTAGACCATATTCACACAATTCTGGATTGTTTAATTTTGAAATGGATCGTGAGATTGGCAAAGAGGACGCAGTACTAAAGTGATTACATGCAGTAGTTAAAATGTAAAGAATTGCGACCGCATAAAGGGATTAGGATATTTATTGTTCGCTGTACTGATTTTAGAGGGGGAATTAATTTTGGTCATGATTAGCGCTGCTCAGGGTGCAAAAACAGTTGCATAACATGTGCTGCTGCTGCTGCTGCTCTGGAGGAGCCTTGTAAATTCTTGATACTGAAAGTATTCATTTGACAAAATAATCTCGCCTCAAGGTCCACTCTGTGGGTCGTCATCAAAGACAAGTAAGCCATTTTCATGACAGCTAAGCAAAGTGGTGGTTAAAAGCCTAAGAAACCTAGTAATTGGATCTCGAGTTGAAGCCATTTTCTAAGCCTGTTGATAACACAAAACCGCTGATTCTTAACAGAAAATGTGTTTTAAAAAGCGAAGGAGAGGGCACCGATCAAAGGAATACTGCTGGGTTTGGAATCTGAGTTTTACCATAGACCAGGGGTGGGCAAACCTTTTGGCTATGGGGCCACATTGACTTTTTGAAATTTGACCAAAGGGCCGGGCCGGGCCAGCACCAGATGCATACACATCAAACATAAACATAAAAAAGGCATTACAGTGTTAATACTTACGTTTACTTCTAGTGGGAACAGTGTTGTTTTTGCCAGTGCATCTAAATCTGGTGTTAGTTTTGTTGTTGGAATTCTCAGAATCCTCGACATCAGTCATAATTATGATATGATGTCATTTGGGCAATTCTGTACCAATCTTCGGCGGGCCAGATTAAAAAGACCAACGGGCCGGGTGTGGCCCACGGGCCGTAGTTTGCCCACCCCTGCCATTGACTGTATCTGATCCACTGGTTTGTCAAGCCCTCCTTCCAAGCCTCTGTGTTTGGAACTAGACCATATTTGGATAAGAGGGTGGAGTTCTCAGTGTTCAGCTAGTGCTAACAAGCTGGAGGAGCGAGGTGCATCCATACTGCATATACTCCATAGGTACTTCATTTCACTTTGACTCACCACAACTGGAGAGCAGATTTCTTGGATGGTCTGTGACTACAATTAAACGCACAGGAAGCCATATTATTCGCCAGACAGCTGCAACGCCGCCAACATGGCCGCGAGGTCCAGTCCAGTTCCACGACTTGAACGAGTGGAGGTGAAGCCTAGCAGACAGCTAGGCTGTTTCAGCATCCGCCTGCCACTCAAAGCTGCCCTAACCCTAATTCTAAACAAGTGCATTTTATATGAGTGAGTTAAACCCATGTTAAGAAGATTGTGCTTGCCTGTATTTCCTGTAGCAGGGACCACATTCAGCTGATGTGGTGGATACTTCGCTGCTGAGTACATAACAGGAAACGTTATCTATGAACGCCAATACACTCGTTTTTTAACCCCCTGCTTCAGAGTCTGCTCATTTTCAACTTGACATTAGCTTACACGTCCAACGTGCATCATTATTTTTTAAGGGCTGTTAGCGGCTCTCATAATTCACGCTCTTCACAACAAACGCGTTGCCAGCGAGGGACACGAGAGATAATATCCGCCCTCAACAGCACGAGGGGGGCTTACAGGGGATATGACTCTAATTTTCCGCGTGCTGCTGGACGTGGTTTATACCTAATGCACTTACCAGCTTGTGTCTGTTTGCGTTCATTGGAACTGTTTAATAATGATGCATTCAAAGTCATGTTTGTAGGAGTTTGGGGAAAAGAAGAAACAGATGGAGAGAAGTGAAAAAAATATGGGTTTACTTGATGACGCAAGATTTCTGTGAGTTTATTCTGACTGCTTGATGCTGCATAGTGCTGTTCAATGACATTTATGTATTAATTAGTTTAAATAAGATATATTCACACGTAGCACGCAGCAGTAATATCATGTATATAGGTCCTGGTGACATTTCAGGAGGCCCATTATCCACAGTAAAGAATGCCCTGTTGGATATTAATGCTAAAATATGAAAATTGAGTGTACTGCCCTGTGGACAACCAATGTGCACCTAAAAATTGAAACATGACTGTGTTTGGCTTTCACACTTAAAAGGCTTTGCATACATATGCAACTCTCTTTGTAAGTACCTTGCGGCATTCCACCACTTCAATTTGGGATTCTGGAGAGCTCAGCTAGAGAAAGACAACACTTTAAGAGGGGCTCTGAAAATAAACACCTACGTTAATAAAGCTCTTACATGATTGCTCAGTTTTATCTTAATGATCAAATTAGGCGGCAGGATTCCCCCAAGAGAAAGGCTTTATTGTGTGAATGTTTTTCTTTATCTAATAACAAAAAAAATAATCATTTTCAGTTTAAAGGCAGCTTTGGGTGGATGCTTAAAGACTTTGGATATAAACCTAATAACACCTGATGGCAGTCTACAGTTAAAACTGTGATATGCATCGTGAATATGATTATAGCAATTATGTAAAAACAACATTATACATACAATATCACACACTAATGCAGTAAGAGCTATCTCTTGCTATAAGTATGTATTGTCAGTGCTTCAGAATTCAATGTGTTGAGCTGTCATCAGTAAACTTTGATCGCGATGAATGAAAATGAACCATGCCTGCGGGTGAACTTAAATAACTTAAAAGGAAATGAAAACGAGAGAAGTTAATTAATTCTGCAGCCAAAACAAAGTCACAAATTAAAAGTGGGGGTGGCGGCCCGGCAGCTCACCTGGTAAGCGTACGTGCACCGTGTACAAAGGCCGAGTCCTTCCTCCTGCCATCCAAACTTGATTATGCCCCGGGCCCTTTCCTGCATTTCATCCTCCCTCTCTCTACCCCCTTTCATGTCTTTCTTAAGCTGTCTCTATCAAATAAAAGCACAAAGCCAATAAAAAAAAGAAGAAGAAAAAAAAAGCATAATACAAAATGAAATGATGGGCCAAAAGCATTTCTCTTAAATATAGACATTTTCCTTGCAAAGAGGAATGTAAATGCCCACGCCTGGTAGATTAACACGCTTGGTAAATTAA
The DNA here is from genome assembly GCA_034780415.1 of Cichlasoma orientale. NCBI lineage: Eukaryota > Metazoa > Chordata > Actinopteri > Cichliformes > Cichlidae > Cichlasoma > Cichlasoma orientale. The sequence goes on along the minus strand of JAVDPK010000843.1, from coordinate 20,268 downwards.
GTATAATAAAGCTCCCGACAATCGATGCACGGCCTGCTCACGGTACTCAAATGCGCCACATTGCGGGAAGCGGTGGCAAAGCCAAAGCTTTCCTTCTTCAGACAAGGTGGACTCGTATGTGCGGCTCTGTGCTGCCAAGGACAACAACAACCTGGGAAAAGCTGTCAGAAAAGTGCCAGAAAATCATGGGCTGCCACCAAACATTCAGCATGTATCTGTGCTGTGCACTGCTGATGAGCAAAACAAAGCAGATCACGGCTGATAAGATCCATCCTCTCCACGGAAATGTCTGCACATACATCGGAGTCGACTGTTGACTCAGACGAGATGTACTTTAATTCCCAGCAGCCTAAAGAATGTGACAGCTTAAACCTACTTTCTGCTTTCGCAGTTTTACAACTTAGGGGTGCGACTGAATAAACATGAGACAACACATTAATGTTGACCTGAGTTTGAGGCTGGTTCCATTGTAAAGTATATAAAAAAAAAATAGTCAAATATATTCCAGTAATATTAAACTCTACACACATTTGTGAACCCTTACTAAAAGGGCTGCCTACAAACTCGCTAAAGGTTCCTTTCTTAGAATTGTGGTACATATCGTGGTAACAAATATTAGGGCCCATCCTGCAGATACTCTGACTACCAAAAATTGTGGTAGATAAATTTGGTAGATACAGTATCTTCTTTTTTTACATGCAATAAAGTGTAAGAAAGAAAAGGATGGACTAAGCAGCGCATGCTGTCATCCTTAGGCCAGCAGCCATAACAACACACACGAAAAAAAATGCTGTATAAATTCAGAATATTCTGCTGGGGGACAAAATGTCATCTTTCACTCTGACCCTCCTTTTGCTTGACCACCACAAAGTAAACTTTGCAAAGTTTCTCTTGTGATAATGTCTGTTGATCTCATATATGCACCTTTAAAAAAAAAAATAAAAATGCTGCTACAGCAGCTCCGATCTCAGCTGACAGCTGAACACCTGACAGGCTGTCTGGGGGGACAAAAGATGAAATCTGTCAGAAAAAAAAAACAAACGAGCAGACAAAAACAGCTTCTACATCGTACAGTAACCTGGTTTGTGTCACTGCTGTCCGTTTCTAATGAGCAGAAGGGGGCAGTAGTAGTGATAACCTACGCCTTTTTATCCTTGTGGAGGTTTTGATGATGGTCCGGCTTCTCCCCGTGGCAAGAAAGACCGCATTTCCAAAGAAAGAAAACCACAAAGATGTGGTCACATTATTCTGCCATCGCCGTATTGTGTTCCACATGGTCTTTGGACCCTGATGGTAATTTTAAAAAAGGGAGAATCCTGGTGAGATCATGTGACACTTAATTGTTCTGTTTTATTAATGCTTGTGTGTTAGTTTGTACCTTTGGACGTCATTTCAAAGACGGCACTGCTATGGGAAACACACAGGATGGAAACAACTCGTGCTAACTGCACGAGCCTTTTCTTCTTCTTTTCGCACATACTGCGTTCCCAGATATTAGCAATAAACTTCATAATGCCAATACAACAAAATTAAGACCTGAACTGTAGTTTGAAGATCTACTATAGAACAACCTGGATGATCAGACCAGCTGACGGGGCCACCAATATCCTGCAAAGGAATTATAAGGAGGACCAGATTTCCCCCACAGCGCTGCAGGGCTCCTTTAAACCTGTCTCCCTCCTCACACTCTTACTGCAGCTCATTGTCATTTCTCTCTGACAAAAAAAAAAAAAAAGGCAGCTCTGGACAGCTGCTTTGGCAGCCATGGACCATTAGGCCACTTTTCTACTGCTTCACCAGGGATGGGACAGTGCTTTCCACTGAGGCGAAGGTCAGAGAAAAGTACATGTCAGACACGGTAGTGGAGAGCTGAACTGCTTTGACTAAAGTTTATGACACAGTAGAGGAAGTATTCGTGATGCCTGGACTTAAAATACACTGAAATACATGAGGCGCTGTACACCAAAGACAACGGACGCTACAAACAAATGAATGAATCTTTTACAACAATGCAGAATTTCAAGTAAGAAGCTGTCTGAAGCGCATTTGTTATTAAATCAAAGTTCGCCGTGCTGCTGTTTCTTTGTTTCCTCATCGTGACTATTTTAGCCTATTTACTTTTCTGCTGTCACCTACTGATGCATTTTGTTTTCGTAAGCCCTTTTTCCTTTTTGGGCCGCGTCGCCTTTTGTTCCTTTAATCTAGTTCTGATGTGCTTTTACTGTCATCTCCATCGTTTTTTGTTTTATTCATTCCTTATGAGGTTTGAATCTTTAATAAGGCTTAAGTCTGTTTTTCTCCTACACATTCCATATTCCTCTGTCTCGCTTGCTTTTAATTATTTTTCTGTTCATATAAATAAGTGCACATTATACAGTCACTCAACCGCATGTGAAACCTTTCCCAGTTTTAACGTCTTTGATCTCGTGATGGTTACAGACATAAATCCTGCCCAGAATCCTGCCAGTCCTGCCAGTTCACTTTGCATCTGTAGGGGGGAAAAAGCCAGCTTCCTCAAAAGGCTGAAAACTCTCTTTGCATTTTTGATAGAAATGTGTACTTTGGATGTTGGACGTCTTAGATGTGGGAGTGCAGCCTCGCTCTGGTCTTGGGTAATATGTTGTCTCCCTACTCTCACTTTGTACCAGCTGCCAAACTGCACTGTTGCATCTTTCAAGAGAGCAAAGTGTTTGGAGAACAGCCAAATCTGACACTGGTATCGCCCATTAAGACCGAGGAAAAGAAAGGTAAAGAAAGTCTCGAGCATTAGGAAGTCTCGTCAAGGCAGAGTTAGACGTGCATGTATTTTTTACTCTGTGGATTCGACATCTTCAACAGACTGCCAGGTTGATCGAGATCATTTCTAATGTAATCATACTGTACGCGTATTCGCGACCAAAATGAAATGATTGATGAGTTAAATTTCTCCATTTATTATAATCCAAAATGCAAATGGTACGAGTCAGGTTGTGCCAGTTTATTATTTGTTGTCTAGTTCCATGACTCATTTTATGGAATCTTGTTTCCGCTACTAAAAAAAAAAAAAAATTGCCATCCGTAAATTTATGTTATTTTCTCAAAATTTCGAGTTACGTATCTCAAATTTTTCTGTTAATAACTCGTAATTTCGGCTTAGCGCTACCAATCAGGAAGCTCCGAGAAAGAGGTCAGTTCCTTGTCACGTAGATGCCGCCAGTGCAGCTTCCTGCTTCCGGTTAACAAGGAAATGATGTACGGAACACGGAGCTTCCTGATTGGCAGCGCTAAGTCGAAATTTCGAGTTATTAATGCGAAAATTTGAGATGCGTAACTCAAAATTTCGGGTTATTTTCTTGAAATTTCAGGTTATTTTTTTTTTTAATTTCGACTTAGTAGCTCAAAATTTTGAGAAAACAACTTGAAATTTCGAGTTACGGATGGCGATTTTTTTTTTTTTGTGTGGCGGAAACAAGCTTCCATACAGTTTGCTGTGAGCTGAAAGGAACTAGAAAAGACTGAACTTTGCCCAGTAATTAGAAATTATGCGCACATGCTTCCTGAGATTCATGAACCCAGCCTGTCAGATGGTGGTGCTGGATTAAGGAGCTAAAACGTACACATTTGGAAAGGCCAGGTCTGACTGCCTTGAATTTCAATAGTCAAATTTGGTGCAATAGTTAAGATCAGTCCAAATTCGTGGCTTAACCGTGTACTTGGTCAAGTCATCATAAATGTTAACAGCTATATCATCTTTAGGGTGTGTTTAGAAATAGGGCTAAAAAGTATGTGGAACTAAGCTCACAGGGGTGCCATAAACGCTAACATAGTGCACCTCACAGCGCAGTGAGTTTGGCCAACTTTGATGCACATTATTTGGAGCCACTAAAGACATGAAGACATGAGTGGCCATATTTACAAAATCTCAACTAAAAATCAACTTTCCGACTTAATCAGAAAAAATACAGCATTTTGGGACTGAAAAGCAGTTTAAACTATAGGTGACTGATTTGATTCTGTTGAGCATAAAAGTGTCTTGAGCCTGCAAACTGCTGATAACAGCTATATTTTATTGAGCCCCTCTCTTATAGTTGAGTTGTCTGTATCTATAATTAGCTTCATATAATCACCAGTATTATAATGTGGCATAAAGGGCAATCCTACACTGTGGCATGGAATATTTATTAGGTATATTCATTTTTGTTTAATCAGTTAATTCAAGGAAGCCACCAGTCTGCTCGTCTGGCACTGATTTGAGATTCAGTTCATATAAACAGTTTATTAGCGACGGCACTGCTGCCATTGTTTTTATTTGCTCCAATTAAACATCACAGAAGCGCTTTCATTTCCCACAAAGGTCACAGTTTTTTTAGAAGAAAGGGTTTCATTACACTCAGTTTTTGTTTAACTTCTTCATGACACCACAAAACAGCTCAGTCTGTGTAAGCATTCATTTATTAGATGCACGGCGCTGCTGCGACTCCCTTTTCATCACGAAGCCCCTCGTCTGGCGTTATTGTTATGTAAAATATACAATTGCAGTTTGCCATCTAGTGCGATCCTCCTCAGAGAAGAGGAAGGAGTTGGTCTTGGGATTGTCTAGATTGCCGCTATTCCCAAAATTATTTTTCCTCCACAGCACACGACGCCACTTTAAAGAACATTTGAATGAAAGAATATTAATTGCTCTCCAGGCCATCTCACTGCGGATGCCGACAGAGACCGCTGTAAGATCCAGATATGAGCATGTCCACATAATTGTGTTAGTTAATTAGCTATAGTGTTCTGTCATTTTTTTAAACATATAGCCTCCTGTACTAGTTTTTCTTGTGGATAGACAGAGGAAACAGGGTTGGCTTTATCTGCTAGGTAGGGCCAGAGGAAAGATAAGCTGCTTGGCTCCAATTAACCCCCCATTCCACCAGCTGCGTGCACATTCTTCACAGTATTCCTCTCCTAAAATACATTACATGGCCCCTGGTTTTCAGTGTGTTAATATAATTAAACAGAATTAATTTAAGAATTTCCTTTGATCGTCGCATATCAGCTGTTATAATGAGGATCTGTAGTTTGGGTACTGTAAAGCTTCTCTTCAAGAATCTGATGTATTAGGTAATAAAGTAGGTCCCAGCTTTGCTTTAGTGGTGCATGTTTCCATAGCAATAATAATAATACGGAATTTGTCCGTGCCCTCCGGAAGTGTTTTCTGATCCGCACGCTGACATAACTTGTTATAAGTCACTGCTGATTGGACACATTAACAAGATGCTCGCAGAAGGATTTGTCATGTATACACATGTCAGCAGCCCAGCAAGCATAAACACTTACCTTCCACTCTCCTATGAGAGCTGCTAAAGAACTTTTGTCAAGATGTTCTTTTGTTTCAATTATATTACACTTCCATTCTTCTTTGGAGGAAGTCATTAAGACACATGAAATATTGTTACAGTTCATATTTCAGGGAAGCCTCTCAGAAAGAGTCGATCAATAAACTCAACAGCAATCATCTCAAGGTGCTTTATTTTGCAAGGTAAAAATCAAGTCAAAGGGAGGCCCTCAATGATCACATGAGAAAGCACTTGGAAGTGGTAAGGAGGAAGAACTCTCTAAGCAGGAAGAGAACTCTGTAAGAGGGGCAGGTTCGGGGGGAGGGGGGTAGCCATCTGTAACTACTGGCTGATGGGTGACAGGAATGAGGAGGGAGAACAGAGGAAACCACAAACAACAGGGTCGCCTGATCCAGCTTTATGAAATTCAGCTTTATGAAAAAATGTAAAAGTAGAGTCTCCTGAACCCCAACCTGGAACTGGTTCCACAGGAGAGGAGCCCGATAGCTAAATTTGCTGCTTCCCGTTCTTCTCTGCCTGCACACTGATAGTGAAATGCTCTATTGGGATAATAGTGCCATATGCATAAAAAAGATGAGGAATGTGCATTAAAATGAATGATGGAAATCTGGACTTTTTCTGTTCCTTTTCTGTCTGATGTAACAGTCCAATCATATCCTGCGCAGTATGCTCCAACAGCCCTTCACTGACACAATCCATGATGTTCCAAATGTGTTTATTTGTCTGGATTTTAAAGTAGATGTCCCAGTATTACTTCTACATTACTACTACTATAACTTCTATGCAAACCAAGTTGGACAAACTCCACAGACTGAAGTCAAGCCCAGCCAGCAGTGGCTTAAACCAGCATTATTTCTAATAGCCAACAATGGGCAACTCCTCTAGATGTAAAAAGGAAGTCTGATCGTCCCTCGATCTGTGTCCTACAGTAAGTAAACACTGTCCTGATAAGGCTGTGATCTCAAATGGAAATTTATCATCTTACTGAAGACAGTGTAATCTTAATTGTGTAAGCAGTGTCAGAGAGGGCCCACCTGTGAGTGACAAGTCACTGCTTATGAACACCTGTTGTGCATTCAGAGCCACCCCGCCCTCCTTATATTTGGTTTCCAAAAACTCAAAGATGGTGACAGCCAAAACAGACGGAGGCTTCGAAAAGGGAAGTCATAAACCAGTGGCTAATGCCATCATCCATTTTTTTATATACAGTTTATACTGTAGTTATAGACTTATTACAGTGTCATGACACTAAATATACTCACACACCATTTGTAGGCTGTTTCTGTATCCTATTTAAACACTAGCGCCCTTGTTAGGAGTCAGCAGGGGCACTAGGGTTTACGATCTGTATAGTACAAACATTTACCTGTAAGTACAGCATTTCTGTGTTCATGTACCAACAATCCACCTTACACAGATATACATATACAAAACTCCTCTTCAATGATTCAATTTAGGAAGAGAAAAAAAAATACAGAAAGCCTCGTGTTGCAGCGTGCATGCAATAGTAGGCTTGTTTTTATATTGTTCATAACACCATCTGGGATACTGATGACCAAGCACTCTCTAAATAAAGTCACAATAACGTACAGTACTCTTCTGTCAGCAGAACTCTGCAGCATCTCCATATGAGCCCTGAAAACGTGTTTTAAAATAAAACTGATGAGGCTAAGCTTTGTAGAAATCCCACGGCTTTAGCGCCGCCGGCTGCTGCACAGAAAGTGACAAAGAAGTTACCTTCTGACCTCAAATCAGGAAGTTTTTCTTTCCCTGTGATTCAGGTTCAGGAGATGTCACTTTTAGATCGCACACAGTGCTGGGAATATGATACTACAGTGTGTGTAGCAGAAAAAATACTTAAAAGGAGACAGTGGATGGAGAACTGGGAAGCCATTTTTATTTTATTGTGTCAAAGTGATTTTAAGTCATTAATTATGTTAACATTTTTCTTCTTCGTGTGCATTTTGAACTCTTAAAACAGTCCTACAGTAAACCTCACCTGGCTGGCCAATTTGTTAGGTACACCTGTTCAACTGCTCATTAGCGCGAGTATCTAATCAGCCAATCACGTGTTTTTATTGCTCTTTCGTGTAAACACAAAATTGAGTTCACATCCACGTGCAACATTTCAGCTAACATAAAATTCTTTGCATCAAAATAAAATTAGTTCCATCTAAATGCATCTGTTGGAAAAAAGATGTACAGTACCAGTGGTACTGCTCAATGTAAACAAAACAACGGCACCAAAACTCATCACAAGATTATATCAACAGGACACTGGTTTCACTTTTACACTGTGCTACATTGCTGTTAATTAACACCTTATTCGCACAATATAAAAGCTTTCACTCCGTTCATTGTACCTGCATGATGGATGTGGATAAAAATTGGAGCAAAGTATTCGACAGCTATGAGATCGCTCTCTTTTCCTCCTGCACGCTTTTGCATACAGCACGGGTATCGCCACACTCCAGTAAATTGTCCAGTTTCCCGAAGCCTTCATTAATCACCATCTTTAGTGGACGCATATCTTTGGCCAAATGGACTGCGAGTGCATATCTGTGAGCTGGACAGACACGCCGACCCGCAGTACAGGCTCGCTTTGATAGATGTCTGAGCGAACAGGCACATTAGAAACCACTGCACTGTTTTTCTTAGTTTTACTGCATTAATTAGACTTCAGTTAGTGGTGAGTTGTCAGATAACTGAATAAGTTAGTTGTGTTGATTTGCAGAGCAGACAGAACCCTACAACACTCTTTGCATATGATTATCTCTTGGTTAACATCACTTGCTGTAAATCCAAAGAGTTTTCAAACAACGGATGATGATCCACTTCCAGAGACAAGCTCGTCACCTTCTGCTGTGCCAGACATTTGAATTTTAAAGTGTTACTGATCCAGGAAACTTCCAGTCGCACAGTGCAGAGAACAGCTGTAATGGGCACATGCTGACACATCATAAGGTGGTGATTTAGGAAGACTGATTTGCACTTGCTCAAGATTAAAATTTAATTTTAATCTTACCTTGAACCCTAGTTCAGCCCAACATGTCGAACCTTAAAGCGGATGGATCACACTGGGCGCCGCTCCTCTCAGGTAAGAACAGGAAGTTGAGGCTCCAATTCACATGGGATCACTCGAACTGGTGGTGATCAAATAATGTCGGGGGTATTTTCTTGACCACAGCCTACCTGAGCATTGTTGCTGACTGTGTCCATCCCTTAATGACCACAGTGTACCCATCTTGCGATGGCAGCCACTAGCACGATAATGCACCATGTCACAAAGCTCAAATCATCTCAAAGTGGCTTCTTGAACATGACAATGAGTTCACTGTACTCAAATGCCCCCCACAGTCACCAGATCTCAGTCCAGTACAGGACCTTTGGGAGGTGATTAATCTGCAACAACCGCGTGACGCTATCATGTCAACATGAGCCAAAATCTCTGAGGAATGTTTCCATCACCTTGTTGAGCTGGTACAAAGAAGACAGTTCTGAAGGCATAAGAAGGTCCAAACCAGTACTGGTAAGGTCAGATCAGAATACTGTACCAATAAGAACGCCTTTATTGTCATCAAACACATGCGCTTGACGAAATTGTGTGTTACAAGCATCTAGTGAGATAAATACGATAAAAGAAAAATATGTATTAAATGAAAGGTGTACCTAATCAAGCGACTGTGTGTGAGTTCTTCTTTTATATCTATCGCATGCCATTGCAGATGCTAGCTGCAGACATGGGAAAAATTACTCACTGCTGTCAAAAAACAAACAAACAACAACAACAACAACAACAACAACAACAGGCAGTTGCCTGCACTATCATCTTTCTTCTCTTTCTAACAATGCCCTACTGAGCAGGTGCCACTTGCACATGAAATATACAATTTGCTGGTGAAACAAAATATAGCACTGATGTAAGCAGTCTATGAAAAAATATGGTTTTATTCAACACCGGCATTCTTAAAAGGGCACCAAATAAAAACAAATATAATAAACAGCACAAATGCATAAATCACAATCTGAAAGCGCACTCCTGTAAAGCGTGCTTTACACACTCGAAGCCCCGGGTATTCAAATAGGACAGTAACGTGCATTATAAAAAAGAACAAAAAAAAATGGACATAGTTGGGCTACAACAGAATGCACACGTCAACAGTTACTGTGTGTGCACGGGGCGACACATTGTGCTAAAGATATGATGATAACTAGAGGTAATGCGAATAAATGGGATTGCATTACACAGTGGGAATATTGCATAATACATATAAATGATGTGCAAGTTCCACAAAAGCCGTAGCGAGCAAATTAAACAGAAAGCCTCTGTGCAGACTGCAACTGTCTCTCTAATTACAGACAGGTGATGTATTTATGTTCTTGCTGACAAGTTTGTTTCCTTTGGTTAGCTTGTGTTGCGCCTGTAATTGACAGCCACTGTAGAGGGAGACACAAAATGTGGTCACAGAGCGGCGAGTCAAGCCACAAAGGTTACCTGGCCGGGAGGTGCTCAGCCCCATAAATTAGGCCACTGTGTGTGTGTGTGTGTGTGTGTGTGTGTGTGTGTGTGTGTGTGAATGTGTGTTTTTTAACATATTTCCCTTACTGAACTCACTCAGGGGTGGAAGCCTGATTGTCCGGCCTAATCACACAGCGAGCTGAAGTGGTGGCACATTTGTATTAAGTATTGGTGCAATCACAAAAGAAGGAAAGAAAAAAAAGAAAAGAGGAGAAAGAAAATCAAGCACAGATCCGGCCGCCTTAATTATAAAATACTTCAGTGGAAGGACCGCGAGACTCATCGAGAGAAAAAGGCGACGAAAGGCTAAAAATATTTCCTCGCAAGCTTTTTTAGACACAGCACACACATCTTCGACACACACACGCGCCTTCATTGCTACAGTAGCTGCTACTATCTGCCACGTCTGTAAGACTGTGGCGAAAATTGGGCACATGAAGCTGCTTAGCTAATGTTACAAAAAGCTTAACGTCAAGGCTAAAACTAAAAATTGTGTTGACAGTAGATGTCAAAGTCAGACACTGCTGGCTTAACCAAAAACCCTTCACACTGTGAGATTATGTGATAAGAGACCACCTTCAAAGGACGCAAGGTTGTGCATATGAAAAGCATGAAAACAGGGTGGTTTAACTGGATAATTGCACACCTGATGCTTCCATTTTTCTCCCTAGACAGACTGAGCCACGTAAATGGAGACATTTCTGAGTAAGAAAATATGCAGATTTCTTTAAAATATGGTATTGAAACAATGTCAGAGTGTGTCCTTAGAACAAAGGAGAACAAAGGGGAAGTGGCATAGTTCCTGGTGCGACCCCTGCTAGAATGTGCCTTGGTATTGCACATTATATCGATGTCATTCAGCATGTTTTACTAAGCCCCCCATTAAGGTTGTAAGAGGGTTAAAAATCACATCGTGTGCACTGAACGCAGCTGTGTGAAAGAGGCCGAAAGGGACAGAAGAAATGAAGTGCTGCCATTGGCTCTGTACTCCATAAAGAGGAAAACAGTATTCCTGATTATAGCTTAGTGTGTGACTGTGAGCGCGCAAACCCAACAACATTTTAAATGTCAGGATTTTGTCAAATTAGCTGTATTAGTGAAAAACACTTGAACACTTGAAAATAATTTATACAACCGAATGGTAATGGTTCTTTGTTTTTGACCACTTCAGTTTGATTTGGCGAAAGGCTAAAAAGAACGACAACATTCAGAAATAAAACCGACTTACTCACCACCAGGACCGCAGCCTGCTCGCCTTAGAGATACAGCACAAAAGCACCAGAGAGAGAGAGAGAAAAAAGCAACTTCTGAGTTTCCCATTAGGCCCAGTGGGTACGTCTACAGCATGCTGTTGCACCATGACCGTGATAAACAGTACTGAAAGCAGCTCTTCTGAAAGCGCCAACCAACAGTCAGGATTCCAGGTGATATTATTCTTAAATAATTCTCGGTGCCATTTTCAAACTTGGGCGAAAAAATGTATTTAAAGAGCACATTTTAGACACGAAAATGTCTAAAAAAAACTTTAAATGCCAGCAGCTTCCAGTAGCTCCAGCATCTGCCTGAAGCCTTATGTTTCCATGCGGATGACATTACTGATCTCGAAATTCCGTCTGTCACCGCATTCCATTAACCTCTGTCTACGCATTTGCCTTCTTAATATGCTCAGCGAACACTTGGGGTAATTTCACAGGAAAATATCAAACCAATTTATTAGGGGTTATTTGTAAAAAGGAGGAAATATCCAAGCAAACGGAGGCTTTTTTTTTTTTCCCCAGAAAATTATATTCTGGGAAAAATATATGTTTGCATGCAGGTTTTGTCCCCATTAGCTCGTGGATATTAATTATTTGCTCCTTCTTACACAGATGTCAGATGTCTAATGTATTCGAGCGAGCACAAACTGACATCTGTTAAGAGGGACGTTTCAGTTATGCACGAGATGCGAGTACATTTTATAATGACAACCAGCACTAACTGAGCCTCGTCCAAGGTTAAAAGCCTGCAGACACGCCGGGTATTTGTCTCGACTCGATTGCAGAAAAGACACATTTAGAGCCGCCGCTGATGGACTGACAAAATGTTTGCAGTCGTCTGCAATTTTGCACGTCTAAGTATGATCAATGAGATGTTAAAAAAAACACAGCGGGAGTGTTGACTCCAGCCCACTTGTGTGTTCCAGAAATTCCTGATACACCTATAACAGCAACTTGGAGAATTCAACAGTTTTTTTTTTGTTCAAGAGTAATTCTGGCACGCTTCGTTACACAACTTAATTTTAATGAAGCCAAATTTAATCGGGTAATTTTCATCATTATAAACAAAGATGACAATAATAATAATTTATGCAGCGGATTTACCTGAAAGCAATTAGTTATCTTCATGAGGCCTTGGGGGGGGGGGGGGGAGCTCGTATTAACCTCGGGTTTGTAATCTACACAGTGTGCGGCTTTCAATGCTCAGATTCTGCAAAGTTTTCTGTTTCAGAATGTGGCATATTAATTAAAACACACAAACAAAACAAACAGACTGCGTGTAGGCACAGAAATTAAATAGAGGGGCTTGAAGCAAAGTCTTAAAATGCAGTTTGACACGTGGCATCAAGGTCAGGTAAGAAAGCCAGAGCTGCGAGTAGCATTACACTTTTTTCAGCATAAAATTAGATCTGATTAAGAGAAAGAAACTGACGCTTTTTCTGACCCCGTGGCTTCAGGAGAGACGCGGCAAATGGCTCTATGTAAATATAAGGCTTAAAATTCCAGTTATAACAGCATTAATTTGCCATCTCTCAAACAATACTTCTACGCGGCGATCTAACCGATGCTCCGGTACCCACTGCGGCTCGTACCCATTACTAAAATAACTTGCACTGCATAAAACTACCACATCTAATATCCCTATTTTGTGCAAAAGTTGAACTCCTGCGTGGTATTAATTCCAACAAGATTTGTATCCCACACTAAAATGAAATTGTGTGGGGTTTTTTTTGCTGTGCCTGTGCCCATCACACAGCATCAAATGTCGCTGTTCTTTCGAAGCCTCTGGCGTCCGTGTGTGAAGCAGCAGGTTCGTGGCAATAACACTGTAATGTAATGCATTAGCGTACTAAATTCAGTAATCACGTTACAGTTACAATTACAATGCTGTTGCTACAAAAGCTCTTCAATGATAGGCGGACAGTAGATAATAAAAGCTTCCTTTAGCTGCTCTTATTCGGGATCACCACACCGGATCATGTCACCCCATCTCACCCCAGCCCTAAAACCCTCCTCTGTCACACTAACCCTCTGCATGTCCCTCACTACATCCAAGAATCTTCTCTGTGGTTTTCCTCTTTTCCCCTTTCCTGGCAGCTCCATTTTCAACATCCACCAGCCCTCCCCTGCACATGTCCAAATCACATCAGCGTTTCCTCTCTCACTTTGTCTCCAAACCGCTCAACCTGAGCTGTCCCTCTGATATACTCACTTCTAATCCTATCCAATCTGACCACTCCGGGACAGATAGGGATAGAAATGTGTATAAAGAGAAAAGAAATAAAAAAATAAATAAATCAAACATGCCTTTTTCTTCCTCCCCACTTGCATTACAATCAGTTGATGTGCAGGAAGAAGGAAAAACAGCGGAGCAGCCGGCAACTTTTGAGGAATGGAGACGTGAACTTTACTTTTATCGCAAGAAAGGACAAGAGCACGACAGAAATATCTGCACAGACAGCATGCTAACACGAAGCTAGCAGAAAACCCAGAGTGATGTTAAAGTTGAATGTATGCCGACACCAGCACAGCAGCCAGAGCCTGATCTTCAGCAGGTAACAAAGGCGGCGATGAGCAGTCAGGCTTGTAGCTTTGCAGCCTCCATTTCTACCTGTGCGTGTTTCTGCAGTGGAATCACTGTGGTGACTGCTCTGAAGTCACTTTGAGCTGGTTTTCAGCTTTGTGTTGTTGGCTCTGTGTTAATACTTAAAGAATAGAAGAACTGTTGTATGCATGAGCTCATTAGGACAGAAATTTGTGTCTGTGTGTGTGACTCTGGCCTAAAGTTGATATTATTAGCTGGTGATTATGTGACAATGCATTTCAGGACATGTTACGGAGTAACGCAAATGTAACGTAACAAGTAGAACAATTAATTGCTTTCTCTGCGGAGTAATTAAGTAGCGTGTAATGCATTACTTTGTTTTTTTCCAGTAACAGTCCTGGTGAAAACAGAGCAAATCAAAAATGCTGCAAAATCCAGAGCACCCAGACAGGACATGAACCATGATCTGCTCGCTGGCAAACATGTGACTTGTGCCACCTCTACCCATACAACCTCTACATGCAAACTTTAGTACTCCTTTAAAGAGGACTGACAGCGAGAGCACTGAAAGTAAAAGGACTGGTTCTTTCAGGCTGTCATTCTCTTGCATTTCTCTAATATGGACAGATGAGTCGATTTTGACTGTAGCTCGTAGTTTGTCAGAACATCCTATTAATCACTCAAACAGATAATGTCAGATGCGTTCACTTCTGTCATTACTTTATGACTAAGCTCATTGTGCTGCTGCACGGGCTGGGATTTGTACCGAAGCTAAGAATAATGCAAACGTCAGTTTTATCTCTCTATAGTGACCTGGCTCGGATTACTCCCCCCAAAACGAACACTTGTGAAAAAACTCCACGTTGAGACGTGTCACAGCTAGGGTAAGGAGGCTGTAACAGCACTAATGGCCGCATTTTATGTAGTTGAGCAAGTTCCAGGGCCCTGGCATGCTACAAGCTGACTCACTGGACCTTAATGCACACATGCTTTTCCTGCTTAAAAGACTAATTGAATAATCTTTTACAAAAATACATTACTGATGCATCTATTATGCATGTGCAAATAAATGCCCCTTGGACATGTTGAGTCCAACTCGCGTACAGAGACTCGCAAAACCCGACAAAATTAGAAAAGCAACACGGCCGCATCCTTGATGCAGCCCTCGTCCTTCCTTGCACCTCTTCCTCCCCTCTCATCCCCTCCCTGCTGTCAGGATGAGTGTTGGGCTCTTTGCTCTCCCAGATGTTAGCTGGCAGGAAGAAGCTGCACGTCTGTCATCAGTCAGGGCAAGTGACAGCCACGTCAGCGGCCTGTCACAGCTGCCGTTCCTCAGGTCACTGGGGGTGTCGCCGACAAGCCTCCACACCCAGCTGACTACCGCAAATCTACGGACCCAACGGAGACCAGAGGAGCCTCTGGGGAAGCAGGACGGCAATATGAATATGAAAGTCGTGAACCCATTTTTGCAAAAACGTCTGACCTCAATCCAAAGATTTTCGGTTCAGATTTGTCTTATCATATTTTAAGACCACAGGATGTTAAACTCCTCTGAAGAGAACAAAACTGCATAACAGATTATGTGTAATCCTTGAATACTGTGCAACAACAAATGGATGAGGCATCAGACATAAGTCTATTTCTAGGTTGCCAACTAAACACCTATGCACAAATTCATGTGGACAAGGACTTATGCATGCTGCCCGCCCACACACTGACGTCAGCTCGGGCCGACCTGTCTAAATAAATGTTCGATACAGTAAGCCATCAAATGTTACAGTCCGATCCTGCAGGGCTTTAATGAAACCATTTTTGTTTTTTTCAAACGGGGTTACATCACCAGCCAGAAAATGTTGTGACCCATTTTGACTGCAAATGAATCATGAACTATCTTTGAGAGTCTTATGAAAAAGATTTAAATATCTGGTACCTCTCAAACTCAATCCAGTTCAGCTGACTTAGGCAGCTACAATAAAGGCAAAGACAGATTCCGCTTCCTCTGCTAAACACTCCTGTTTTCTTGGCAGATGGAAATCATTCAGCTGGTTTAAATACTCACTATAAGACACATTTTTATTTCTTAGAAAGGTAGAAAAATAGAAACTCATATTTGCCTAAACTTGCACCACCTATTGTAGTTGTTTACACCTTCCTAAGGATTAAAATAGCACCACCTCAAACTTTGTATTCACGCATTTGAACACATCCGAAAAAGTTAGAGTCAGGATTTGACAGCTTGCAACTCTTCAGTAAGTCGGTACCATAAAAGCGCTGCTTCCAATTTGCAACAAATGGTTCACAATGGTTTTATTCTTCAACACAGCCTGGACTCTCTTAGGCAGGCTTTATTTCTTTAAGCAGTCTTCAGGAATGTCTCTCCCGGCTTCTTAAGGCACATTCAAAGCTCTTTGAAAGCTCTCTGTGAAAATAATCTCACACTGCTTCAATAATGTTGAGGTCCGTGCTCTGGGGAGGCCAATCCATGACTGATAGTGTTCCACCGTGTGTTTTTCTGCCCAGGTATGCCTTTGCTGCATTGGCAGCGTGTTTGGGATCATTGTCGTGCTAAGCTTTTTCTGCTATTGACTCTTGTTCTTAGCTTCTGGTACCCCAGGTGCTGATGATCAGGCTTGTAAACATTGGAAGAAATCTCATTGCAGAGAGATATCAAGAGGAGATTCTTCAACCAGTGACAATCCCATATCTCCACAGTCTGGGGCCGAACTCTATCCTCCAAGATGACCACGCTCACCCCCATGCAAACTCCACCCAGTGGGGTTTATCAGAGACTCCCTCCAGAATTTGGGAGTGGAAAGGATGTAATGGCCTGCCTGCAGTCCTAAACCGCACCCCAGTGAACACTTGTGAGATCAGCATGGGCATGCAGCTTGTGCCAGAGTGACCAACATCGGCTGATTTGTGACAAATGCTGCTTGAAAAAAATGGGATGCCGTCCCCCAGAAGGTGTGACCAAGCATGAGGTGCCAGGCTGTTGTGGCTGTGACATCTGAGATCTCAGTCTGGAAAAGTGCAGTCCTAGGAACAGTTAAGATACTATGCAGGGCCCTCAAGCACCCAGGCCTCTGGTAGAGGACCCGAGGCCAAAGACCGCCTGCAGGGCGAGTGGGGAGTTTTATATACTGTATATGCTGCCACCTCCACCTCCTAAAGCTAAATATACGGTTTGACAGGCCTACCAGGCTAATTAAAAAAAAAAAAAACAATAAAACTTTGGTATGTGACAGCTTCACCGCCTTTATTGCAAAATCTATCATTTATCTTTACTTCTGTCAATAAACTAATGGAAACTACACTGTTGGTAGTTCTATAATAAATGATCGGTAAAAAATAACTGATACTACGCACATAATGAACCATCCACCTCCACACTGTGAAAAGGTTTTAAGTCAAATAAAGCAAAAAGCATGACAGATGGAAACATAAGCATCACTAAATAGTCTGCACAGTTTCAAGTCTTCCTTTACAAGCTGAAGATTGTTTTTTAATAACTTCAGGACAAAGATCAAGTAGAGACAAAGTAACACTGCTGAAATTAATATAACTGTATCTGAAGCACAGCAGAGTGGGAGCTTGCATTAAATATGGACCTTCAAAATAACCAAAAAGTACACTTTGAATCAAATGGAGAAATATGGTTATTTCCCCCCCATTTTTATTCCTATGCTTTCATTACAATGTTTTTGTTTTCGTTTCAAAGGTTGTCAGCTCATGAAACTACCTAAGCACACAAAAGACCGTGGAACCTTTTCCATTTGGGGGGAGAAAAAAAAAATCCTGAAATTGGCACTGAAATGTTTTCCTAAGACAGCAGGAAAAAGCAAATGAGAGATCTGAAAGCTAAGCCAGGGGTGTCAACACTGAAAACTGTCCATACTAATTACTTCCCAGAGGGAGCTTCCACTTTATTCCCTTTCTGTTGTCAGCAAAGTCGCAGATTCGACTGCAAGAGAGCGCTCTCACTTCCACTCCCAGAGAATGCTCAGCATCCCATTTCCATTTTGATTTGCAGTCAAAGTATAATGCTGCCGTTGTCGTCTATTTAAATGCAAAACATGACACTGTCAGAGTGTGTACTGTATGTATAGCGCCGCAACAAAGATGCAGTTCGTAGACGCTGATCAGGAGCAATGTAACTGCAGGGGTACGATGACACCCTGCTTAAACCAATCCGATTATATTGATGTGTTTATTTACCGAATGTGCTCAGGGTTATCGTAACTCATCGGAGTCGTGCCCACACCCTCACCGTGCTTTCTCTTCCCTCCCATTTTTTCCCTTATTTTTTTTCAACCCCACCTTCCATCTCGCCCTCTCCCTTTTCAGCAGCTTTTTTCCTTCTGTGTTCACTCCAGCCTTCATCAGTCACGCACTCATTGCCGTTCTCTTTCTTTCCCATTTCTCCTCACACTCATCCTGCCTTCCCCTCCTTTCTATTCAGATCACTCACCTTCATTTCAACACCCCTCCTCCCTCTGATCTCTTCATCTCTTTCTCCCTCTATCCTTTCCTCCCTGTTCTTCCATCCCTCCCTCGTGAAAAGCCGTGGACCAAGGACGAAATGGGCTGATAACAGTGTAATGTGCATTTTCATGGCTTCATGCCACTGAACTCTCTTCTGTCAGACTTCTAATAAATGACCTCTGCTTCTATTGATACATGTCTAATACGTCTAAAAAGTCAGATTCATCAAGTTAACTATCAAGGCATAGTATGAAGCGTGTAGCAGTGGTGTGTATGAGTGTGGTGGGGCTAATGATCTCAGATGCTGGGTGATGTCTCAGCAGAGTGACATCTGGGTAATGAAGTCCTGATGATCTTTCTGGAATGAAAGCGCTGCATAATAAAGATCCATGCAGCCATAACTTTATGCTGCTTTCCCCATTTCTGATTTGCTCATCAGTGTTGATCATTTACCTGCAGCCTTCTTGGGACTCTTACCGCCACTTCTGGACAAGCATCTGCTGCACGTATGCATGCGATCCTCAGGACCTCCCTGACCTACTTCCTGCCTGGCATTAACACGGCACCTGGGCGATAACACTATCCTTTTAGAGCGTGTGCAAAGGCAGCCAGGCAGCATCGGAGACCTGACCGCACCATCCTTTTTAAGATAATCAGGCACATTTTTAGTCACTTCGCGGGCAAAGTGGAACTCACCTGTCAGAGGAAACAAAGGCGCACTCAAGAAACCAACGGGGATCAAAGTGTTTTCTGCCAGCCTGAGTCGTAACTTGTTAAAAATGGACATGCTGTCACATTACTGGGTGCTTTTTAGGCAAATGAGATCTTTATTGCCACTGAAAGGGATTTAAGTATAACAGGCATGGACACACATACAATCACATTCCCTTCATGGTAGCTAATTTGGCTGTTCACACTTAATTGCGGACTCAACTTTGCAATCCATCAAGAAGCAGCTTAGTATTTGCTTTAATCATTTTGTTTACTAGCTACCGAGTCAACAAAGCCAACTTAATAATCATGGTGAGGGGTTTAAGTTATGGTTACAAACTATGCTTTTGATTACTGCCAGTAGAGCGGCATTTCTCAATTTTCACTAAAAACTGGGCAAGTGGTTTACTTTTGTCTGCTAAACCTTCCCTCGCTACCTCGGAGACAAAAGTGCTCAAATGCTTCAGGTTCCATCACAGCTTGTAAGAGAATCTATCTACCCCTATCTATTTTCTCCCTCCTGGGCAAGACTAAGCGTAACACTGGCATGGTATCCTCTAGTGGACCGGTGGATCTGGCACATGCTTTGCTGTGATACTGGCCTGAATTCTAAGTTCTGAGCTGTCCATAAATGTGTGTAACGGTTGGCTTTTATTTTTCTTTGTTTTTAATCACACGCGCAGGTTCAAGCAATAACGTGATAACTGGCTTAGTGATGCTAATAATGGAAAAGAAAGTGAGCGGCGACGGAAAAGCGCCGCCGCATTCAGAACGGGCACCTGCAACGTAATGTATTCAGTTATTAAATAGGCAGAATAATTACTTTCCGCAACGCTGATCAGATGTGCAGTTTGTCAGTTGTGTCAAATCAGAAGCAGTTTTCAAGCAGAGATGCAGCAAATAAGATAAGGCTGAAAAAGATTTGTTTCTGAGAATGTAATAAACAGTGCTGATGTGTTTTGCCAGCAGAGACTGATTTGTTGTGTTCACATTCAGACGCACGGTGTCCCTCAGCCATTGTATGGGTTTACCGATCCTGCTGCTACCCGCATCCCCTCCTCTTCTTCAGCCCTTTGGATATAAATGATGCTTTCCTTATTGAGCCAGCTCACTAGTTTTCCTCGCTGATGATGCACACGCTATATCACATAGGGTTTGGAGCATAATTTTACCTGTCCAGGCTTTCTTCAAGGTTCTCGTCTGTTTGCCCTGTCTCGCTGCGTATCAGTGTGGGAGGCAATTCTGGGTGTCCATGTTTTTTTCTCCACACTCGATTTCACTTGTTTCGCCATTTCTGATGGAGTAAATTGATGCGACCGGAGCACTCTCTCTCTCTCTCTCTCGCAGAGGTGGCAGATTTTACACAGACAGTAAAGAATTTTTTGTTCTTCCCAAACAAAAGAAAGAGGTTGCCAACAGGGGCGAAGCAGC
>JAVDPK010000842.1:22676-35836 GCA_034780415.1 Cichlasoma orientale | reverse complement strand
CAGCAGGTGTCAGTATTCAGTGACACAGTATCGACACAGTATCAATACAGTTTGGCAATGTGTCGAAACGCTTCATGGCGCCTCATCTACCCATCACTAATATATATATATACATATTGTGGTGGCTAACCAAATGGACATCGTCCTATTCCTAGGACTGCACTCCTCTGAACAGAGATCTCAGATGTCATTCCAGGAATTTGCTGGATCCATTTTCCCAGTTTGGAGGTCACTGCCCCGAGTGTTCCGATTTTCTTGATGTTGGCACCAATTGGTTTTGCAACTTCTACCACTACGGCTTTCTTCTTCTTTTTGTCCACCACTGCTATGTCTGGTTGGTTAGCTATTATCAATTTGTCCATCTGTATCTGGATGTCCCACAGGATCTTAGCTCATTCATTCTCTACCGCTGTGGGGGCGTATCCCATTTTGACCTCAGGACTTCCAAGTCATACTCGGCACAGATACAGTTCCTGTATACTATGCAAGCCACTTGGTTATGGCATTCCATGTATGCCCTGCCTGCTAGCATCTTGTACCCTGCTGCACCCTGTCTGGATTGTCTCTGCACAGCCTGCATCTGGGGTCTTGCCTTGTGTGTTAGACCCCAGCCTCTATTGATCTTGTGCTTAGAGCTTGTTGCTGTGCTGCCATGAGTAGTGCCTCTGTGCTGTCTGTCAGCCCAGTTTTTTTCCAGCTAGTGGTAGGACTTTTAAAAAATGTCAGCCACTTTTTCTATCAGTCATTGGAAGGTCTGCATGACTGCAGGTGATGTACTGTTTTTAATCAGTACATCAATATAGCAAGCAAAAATAACTTAAATAGTGTGCAAAATTTTATGTATTTAAATAAACCACAGTGAGTAAAAGCATCATATGTCACTGTCTCACCTTTACTCTGGTCTTAGTTTTGCATATTTCCCTAGTAGCAGGAAACATGCAGAGCTCTTCGTTTCTAAAGCATATTAAAATACCCCTCTGGATTTTTTAAAGTTTTCTTTTACAACATGCAGTAGAAAGTTCTGTGGCTCAAAAACATTTTACCAGTGAAACACATGCAACCTTTCCATTTCCTCTATTGATGCTCTACATTATTAAATAATGTTTAGTCATGCAAACGTCCCCACACAAACATGTGGCAAAGTGATGAAACCAATATATCTACATGCCATTGTTTCATATGTCATATAAAGTCTTCTATATAGAGACCTCTTTTTTTTATTGTGACTTAATAAATAAAGGTGAAATATTACCATATGAAGCTTCCACAAAAAGGTTGAGACAATAGTAACTTGCAAAATGATTAAAGTACATCTAAACAATTTATATATGACCTGCCTGACCCCAGTTTTTCAAATGTTTTCTGTCATATACTCAAAATCCTGATGATGAGTTCTAAAAACAAAGCTTGTGATCAGTTAATCAGAAAAATACAGAATAGAGTCACCAACCTTCTCAGTGTTTGTTTTCTGGGCCTCCCCCTGTGTATCTTCTCTGTGCACTCCTGTTCCTATGTCACTATTTGCACAAAATATATCAGAGCCCCACTCCACCCTCTCTGTCTCTCTAAATACAATTTAAATATAGTTTATTTGCATTCAAATAAATCCACGTGACAATGATGAACTGAAAAATGAATAATCACTTGATAAATAATTACAGTATCATCACCCAAATACATCCACCTATAAGTACTTCACATACAGAACTTTACGTTTATCTGTAATATTGGAGTGAGTTATGATGTGCATGAACAAAAAATTTAAATGATGTGCAGACAGTGTTTTAAGTGTATGCAAATCAGGCAGTGCCATCAACTGTGCGGTTTGTGAGTGTTTATGGAATAGCTTTGTTATTTAAATCCCACCTCTGACTGCAGTCTAATAATGTGAACAATATGTTTTATAAACATGGCAAAAAATGTAACCTTAAGAAGAACCTTAAAAATAATCTTCAAACTGTACTTCAAACTATGATTCATCCTAAATGATTTTACTTATTCAAGAAAAGAGGCTTTCTCTTCTCAATCTTGCCAATAAGCCATACTTGGTCTGTTTTGTTTGTTTGTTTGTTTGTTTTTTTGTTGTTTTTAACTAATTGTAATTTTAACAATAACTGAGGCCTGTGGAGTCAGATGTAGTTCTTGAGTTTTTCTCTGAGCATTTCATGGTCTGACCTTGGGGTGAATTTGGTGGGAAGTCCTCTCCTGCGAAGATTGTAGCATTATGTTAACACACCTGAATGCTACAGACCAGCAAACTGCCAAAACTTCTGCTTTTATAGCGCTTTTTAATGAACCAGTCATTGGGGCTGGGACTTGCACTTTCTGGCTGAATGCTTTTAATACTACCGCTTCTGTTTTTTTGTTTTTTTTAATGGAATATGAAGACTAATATATGCTATCCATCCATTTAAACATCAAGATCCAAAATAATAAATAGATAATGGTTTATTTGAATGACTACTGTCATATAGGTGAGAGAGAAAGAGAGTGACAGAGACTGCTGGGTGTGCTGGGTGGCCTGACATCAGCAGGTGCAGGCAAAAAAGCTTTCTTACCTGCGACTCAGCTGCACCGGACACTGGCTGCACAGGCTGGGGCTGTGCAAGGCTCATAGTCAACTCCTCTGACACAAGATGCTAAGGATGCTCAGGTGACTTGGGCTGCTCAGCAGACTCCGGCAGTGTAGGATGCTCAGGTGAAACGGGCTGCTCATGAGGCTCTGGCAGTTCAGGTTGCACTTGATAAGGCTGTGTAGGGCTCACAGCCGTCTTCTCTGGCAACTGGGACTCCTACTGCTCTTACAGCCCCACCTCAGGTTTCTCAGGACCCACGGGATGCTCAGGATGCTCAGGTTGCCCAGGTCTGGGCTACTCCTTTGACAACTAGGGCTGCTCACCAGGGCATGCCCCCGTCTCCTCTAACAATTTGGGGTGGTTAGCAGAGAGCAGAGCTGTCTCCTCCAAGGACTGGGGCTGCTCACTACGGCCCACTGCTGATTCCAGGGGCTGAAAGTGGGACCTGGCTGTCCTCACTCTAGGAACAAGTACAGGTGTGGGAACAGGCTGGACCTTAGCCACCCTCACCCTATGAACAGGGATGGGTGCAGGGCACTCGGGAACAGGGGAGGCCACAGGTGGAGCAACAGTTTCTGGGGAGGAAGAAACAGCTTCTGGAGTGATTAATACAGATGTGTTGCCTTTTTTTCCCTGCGCTCTGGCACTGGTCCAGATTCAGATGTCATTGCTGGGTCCAGCCTGCTGGTCCTCCTGTTCTGTCAGACCAGCCGGAGGGTCCTCCTCCTGTTTGGCGGTGGATGCGGTCCTCCAGACGCGGCGTGAATCCCAGAAAACCTTCGCCTGTTGGAACGCGCACCTGCTAGTACTAACACGACCAGGCTTCGGACGGCTCTGCTGAACACCAGACTTTCATCTAAAATGACCTGTTCAGTTCCTCAGATCTGGATTTTATGTTCCTGACGGAAACATGGCTTCGACCCAGTGAGTCGTCTTCTTTCTCAGAACTTCTCCCCCTCGATTGCTCCTTCTTTTTTTTTTAACTCTCCTTGGACCACTGGCAAAAGTGGAGGGCTTTTAATTCGTGTTCAGTTTGAGTCAATCAGGTTTTATGTTGTGGTGTCTCTTGTTTTAGTGTGTTGGTTTTAGTTTGTTTTATTACATCATATTTATTGTATTCCTTTGTTTTTATGTTCTATGTTTTATTCAATTTATGGAATTATCTCGCTTACTTTTGTAGTTGATCTTGTAAAGCACTTTGGTCTGTGCAGCGCTGTCAGAGCAGAGCAGAGAGAATCATCAGAGACCCACTCCACACAGCTCACTCTCTGCTCAGACACAAGCGCTGCAAGTACAACCTGAGACACAGCAGAGCGGACAGTGTCATTACACACAGAACCCGCTTTTACAATAGCTTCTTCCCTGCCACAGTCAGCCTGATGGCAAAGCAACAATCAACACAAAGGACTGAATAACATTTCTAAAATCACTACCTCACTTACCTACACATGCAATTACCAGTGAAATAATCCTACATGTGCAATACGTCCACAGAATCCCTGTCTCTCTCTCTCTCTCTCTGCCCCCCCCCCCCAAACAATCCCGGCACAAATCTATATATTTATTATTATTTGTTACTGTCACCAATCACTGTCCTCTCCGCACATATCGCCATCCTTTGTACAACGCCCCTTAAAATTTTAATTTATAGCAAATACTTCCATATTTTCCACTGCCTAATGTTGTACATAGTTTCAAATGTTGACTTGATCTTGTCTTTGTTCTATACTTTATGCTCTTTGTTTTATTTTTATACTCTTTGTTCTATATTTTATACTTGTATATATTTATTATACTTATTGCTCTATTCTGTCTATTTGGTTGACAACGAGAGAGCTCTGCACAAAAAATTCCAATGTGCCTAGACCTTGGCCTATGCACAAATTGTTTTAAATGTGCTCCGTGAATAAAATTGACACCGACACTGACATTGACATACAGTAGCTTACAAGTCCCCATTAAAATCAGCTTTTTTTTTTCCTTTTTGTGTGTGTGATTCAAATAACCTGGAATTTATACTTAAACTCAGTCCTACTTTCTTCTTCAAGTGATTTGGAAAAGTTTATAAAAACTGTATCACTTGTAAACTTTGTCAAATATTCAGTCATTCATGCAATTCTGAATTTAAACTTAAGTTGATTCTACTGATTAAAAAAAGAGCACAACCCAAATAAGTGTTTGTTTTTGTGTGTGTCTGCTCTGTGAACTCTTTATAGATATGTCTTCCAAAATGTACTGTGCTGTTTATATATTGTAGCCTAAGCTTAAGTTTAGTTCAAATGTTTGACTCGCATTTAAAAAAATGACAAACTGAAAAATGAGAAGAAAAAAAAAAGCTTGATAAATGAACTATTATATAACCTTTAATGAAAATACACCCACATATGCATGCACAGAACCTCAGGGTGGCACATTATACAGAATTTAATTACATTCGTATAGATATTATTCAAGTTTAGTATTTGCTATTGAACACACACTCTATAACTTTGATCATGCTAAAGCAGTTAACTTTTTATTCACTTTTAAAGACTGTTCATTAAAGTAACTCTAATATTTCCTACACATCTGTAGTTTATTTTATCATTCTAATCAATCTAATCCTAACAAAACACAGGGCAGAGGACACGGCAGGTCAAAACAATCAGGTAATCAGAGGATCACAAAGAGTAAAAACACAAGAGACACACAAAAAAAGAAATTACCAAAATAACCCAGGAAGACAAAGATACACTCACAAAGACAAGAGGGTTAGAAACACACACAGGGAAGCACTGCAATAAATAATATAATCAAATCAAGACACAAACCAGAAACTCACAAAAAGGCAAAGAAAACTGAAACTCATCACTAGAATAACCAAACATCAAAACAGAAACCCAAAACATAACAACAACAAAAAAAGTCAACATCACAAGAATAACTATGAGAAAAATGTCTGCAACTTAAAACACAACAAAATCCAAAACATAAAAAAATAAACCAATCAGAATCTCGTCAGTTTATGCCAGAGGTTCATCTGTGCTTTTAGACAATTATGAAACTACAAAGAGAAAAAAACAAGTTATTAGTGAGAAACTGCTGATTTGAACCTCCGCGCTCTAATCTGCTGTGACTGAGACCTCAGGAAACAGCTGAGACACAAATCTGGCAACAACGTGGTAAACAAACTGTAACACACTAAAATAAGAAAAGACTTAACAAAGGGATGTTCAAACAAACATACTGGGATCTTTATGGCCCGTAATAAACTTGTAAGACACTAACATGTTAGAGTTATTTGTATTTTCAGTTTTGGGTTATTTTTTGGCAGCCACATGCCAAAAAAAGGAACAAAAAAATCCAACAAGGCAGCATTCTTCTTTTCTTCTTCTTCTTCTTTTTTTTTTTTTTTTTTGCAGTCTTACTTTCAGGTTGTGTATTTGTCTTTATTTGTTGTGTCCAAAAATATTTAAATTCATTGTTTGTTTTTCTGGTAAAACACACATTTACCTTTTCTGTGTAGAAACAGCAGAGGCAACACGAGGTTGCTGGGAAGATTAAACCAGCTAACACAGGACATTAACCCACACCCATCAGTTCCCTCAGAAACATACACTACAGTCCAAACCAGATTGCAAACAAACCTCAACATCAGCATTCCCAGTATGATCACAATGGTGTAAAATGCCCTCAGCTTTGATTGGTCAACCCTCTGCCTGTTCCTGCCCTGTTCTCCTGGGCCTGGATGAATCAAGACACAGAGAACAGAAAGGCTGCCAAAGGAAGTGATGATTAAAAATAATAATAAGTGGCAGAAAATCATAATGATGATGATGTTATCTGCAATCATTAGGGAACCAATTAATGCAAAGCAAAGCAGCCAGACACAGCCTATGGTGATATTCCTGAGTCTGACCCCTCTTTCTTTTCTTAGACTCAGATAAATGACGGGATGAACGACAGCCAGGTAGCGCTCCACACAGGTGAGGATATGAAAGAAGAGCTGTCCGAACGTGGAAAAAGAGAAAAGAAAGTACACCAAGTGTAATATGTTTAAATTATTGATGGAGACACCACAAGAGATGAAGATACACACAACAACATACAGCAAGTCCATAATGGCCATGTTGTAGGTGAAGCTGTCAGAGTGACTCAGTGTTACTTCTGTGGAGGTTGAGCGCTTTTTCCACCATTCTTGGAGACCGTGTTGGAGGATGAGGATGCAGAGAGGAAGGACGAGGAAGATGGTGGTGAGACTAAATGCACGAAAGATGAAGGAGCTTGGTTCAGATATGAGACACTGCATGTATAAAGGGAGGGAGGTGTTTGTGGAGGAAAGGCTCAGATCAAAAAAGAGGTCAGTGGAGAACGATGAGTTTGCTGACATATCTGGAAAAGAGAGAAAAAAAAAAAGACATGCCAATCCACTGGAACAGAGAAATCAGTTAAATTTGTTTGTTTAGTCTATATATAGTTTTCCATTATAACACTTGTGATTTTTCTAAATTGAGGTTTTGATGATATTGCATAATGTATAGATATTCATCTCCCCTCAGATAATAAGTTTGTTGGTATTGTTGAGTTTCTATTTTATATCAAATGAATAAATGCCAAATATTTAAATGTAAACTCCTAGAAATTAATTAATAAACTGTGGATCAACCAAATAATAAACAATTAAATAATACATTAGACATAGAACAGATAGAAAGTGACTGATTAACTTCTCAGTCTCAAGGCATCTTATCTTGGAGGTCTGGCCACAGTACGTACGATTAAAACGTCACCAACGTCACCATGTTCTGTTATTAATCTGGACAAGATTGGGCTGTATGACTAATTAAAACATCAGGGGAGAAGATGTGCTTTATAGCTTCATCACTGATGAGAGGAATCTGGGTCATGAAAAACCAGCTTGGACAAGACAATGACGAAGGCCCAACCACAGCACCCAGACTCTGTTTAAATGTAGATAGTAGCGGTATTAAATGTTATGGTAAAAGAGGAACACGGGCTCAAGAATGAGAGCAACAGAGTACACACAGGCCTGTCTCTTCCTCTTGAGTCCCACATGCGCATGTGTTATATTTTCTGATGCTTAAATAACGAATGTTCTGTTTTTTAATTAAAGTGTTTCAGGACTTTCCTTCACAATAAATCAGAACATGCTATCAGTATGTGGCAAAATCTACACAAATTCAGCACTAATTTGACAACTGATGTTTACTAAACATTAAGTAGCTAAGTGCCCAATGTATTAAACCCCCCACCCCAACTTGTTTTCTTACAACTATTTATTCAAAAAATGTGATTATGTAATTATTTTATCATGAGTGTTTTTACCCTTAAGTGATCATATATGGAAGCTTGTTTATGCGACTGGTAAAGAAAAAAAAGTTCTAAAGTAATGAATAAAAAAAAAAACATGAAATAAAACAAACAAACAATAACCACAAAACAAATTACAGCTGTTATTTTCTACAATTTCTTTTTCAGTAATACTTGAAAATATATTCTAAACTTTAAGGTATGTTTGGTGAATTAGCAACACAGTATGCTAGTATAAATTTACCCTGAAAATATAAATCTTCGACCAACAATTAATTACATAGTCATGGAGGTTTTTCATCCTTTGTTACTTAATTTTGTTTACAAAAAATGTAAAAAAAAAAAAAACAAAAAAAACAAAAAAAAACATCGGGTTGGGGACAGCCGAGGTTGCTATTTTTTGCAAAGATTTTGTGATATCAGATTTAATCAGTGTTCTAACACGTTTTTTTTTCTTTATTATATATACAATGAAAATGCTCTGAAGATGGGGTTCAAATAATATATATACATGGAAAGATAGATTGATCCCAAACCTGTTTGCACTTTCTGTGTGTGTTTTTCATGCTTACAATGTTAATAAGATTATCAAATGCATTCAGTGGCACTCATTTCTCTTATTTTTACCAAATGAAATTTGGCTAGTGGAAATTCTGATTGGCCGGTAACTTTAGAGAGTTACCGGCCACATTGGCTGGTGATCAAAAAAGTTAATTTGGAACCCTGCCCCACATTACTGCTTTTCCTGCTTCCCAAAGAACACAAGGTGATATTCCAGGAAGATCATTATTTTCTAAAAATGTTGCCCACTCCTTTTTGAAATAATTTATGAAATCTTGTTCTTTAAGTAATGATGTATCAAATCTCCTGTTCCTAATTGGTGGTGTGACTCTTTTCTGTGTCAGAGACATAGACACCGTGCATGATCACTGATAGTGATAGGATGAATCTGAGTGTCTGTGATATCCATCATCATTGAGCTGCTAATTAAAAAGTAGCCTAAGCGGGAGTGTGAGTGGTGTACTGGTGAGGAAAAAGTACACCAAGCATCGCAAAGACCAAAATCCTTCATGTATTGTTTAAGAATGTCTGCAGACTGCCAGTTCCTTTGACTCACTGCTGTACTGAGCCTGTCAATATCTGGATTACATACCAGGTTGAAGTCTCCTCCTATTATTAGTGTGGTGTCAGAGTGATCAGAGAGTGAAGTGAAGAATGTATGAAAGAAAGAGGGGTCATCAACATTTGGTCTATATATGAGTAATTAAGTATTATAATTTATTTCCCTCCTCCGTGTGTCTGCCTTCCTGTGTTAAGTCTGCATTTCTGTTTCTATGTTCAGTAGTTTCCTCTCTTTGTCTCCTGTGCTCTGTTTTTTTCACTTCCTTGTCTCATTATGTGATTGCATTCAGATCCTCACCTGTTCCTTGATTATCACTCTGTGTATAATATTGTCTCTGTCTTCCTCTCATCTCATGTCAGTCTTGTTGTCGTGGCTGTGTCTCATTCCTGGTTTCCCCATGTTCTTTAGTTAGTTTCCCAGTTTAGTTTCCCCGCCTTGTTTTAGCCACGATAAAAGCTCATTTTGTTGTTTATGTCTGTTTTGACATAAACATAGACAGACAAACACAAATCACCCACAAGGACTACTGTAAACTCATGCAGACCTTTTATTTATTGATTATCACGCACTGCACATTATGTGGTGAACTGGGGTCGATCCACTCGCGGCAGATTATTTTATCAGTCTATTAGGATAAAAAGTGGAAAGAATTTATATGACATGCAGACTTTTGTGTATTCAAATGAACCAGAGTCATTAACAGCCTCATCCGTCACTGTCTCTGTAATTGTATAGTGATAAGCACACCTGTGATTGTGGTTCGTGAACAAAATAATAGTAAAAATTATCATTTGTGTGTGCATATATATATATATATATATATTCTACCTTGCACAATGTACATTGTTGTACATTTTTCTTCTATCTACAACATTATTCTTGTTATATTATACCACTATTTACTCCCACTCTGTCCACCCTGCTGCTGTAATCATGTGAATTTCCCAACTGTGGGACTAATAAAGGGTATCTTATCTTATCTTATTATTATTTTACTTATTAGACAGTAGTAGGACTTTGTGCATAAACTTTTGTAATTCAGAAGCTGCCCACAGATGTTAAAGAAGTTGTTTGTGTGTAGATGACAAAGTGAATTAATTTTCTTTCTTTTATGTAACTAAGTTTGTCTAAAGTCTTGGCAGATCGCTCACAGACTGAGCAACAAAATGGTAAAGGAAGTTCGACATCTAAGCAAAAGCACTATTTAGCCATTTCACCTCTACTCTGATTTTTTTTTACTCAAAACCCTGACAACATTATGAAGTCTACAACATAAAACAACTTGCACAGTTAGTCAGAAATATACAAAATTTACTAGATGGTGTCTACTGTGTAATTGTATATAAACATTTTGATTATTTATTTACTTATTTAAATCAAATTTAATTCTATCAAAATCAACAGGAACACCAACCTTATCAGTGTTGGTTTTCTGGGTCTGCTCCCTCTGTGTGTCTTCTCTGTGGACTCCTGTTCCTGTGAGACTATTTGCTCAAAACATATCAGAGCCCCACTCCACCCCTCTCTGTCTCTCTATGTACAATTTAAATATAGTTTATTTACATTCAAATACATCCATGTGACAGTGATGAACTGACAAATTAATAATCACTTGATAAAATAATTACTGTAAAAAATATATCCACCTGTAAGTACTCCACATACAGAACATTATGTTTATCTGTAATATTAGAGTGAGTAATGATTCAGTAATTTATCAGCACACACTGGGCTGCTGTCCATTAGGATGAACACTGCAAAAAATTCAAATGATGTGCAGTTTTTTATGTGTATCCAAAACAAACAGCATCATCAAATGTTCGTTTTGTGAGTGTTTATGTGTGTAGTTTTGTTATTTAAATCACACCTGTAACTGCAGTTTAGTAATGATGCAATCCAGCAGATTTCCAGATGGAGAAGCGTGATCCGTCATTCCAGAGAATACATCTCCACTGCTCTAGACTACAGTGGTGGCATACTTTACACCACTGCATCTAAAGCTTTGCGGTGTGCTTGGTGATGTAAGGCTTGGATGCAGCTTCTCCGCCATTCCATGAAGCTCTCTACACACTGTTCTTGAGCTAATCTGAAGGCCACATGAAGTTGGATGTCTTTAGCGACTCACTCCGCAGAAAGATGGCGACCTCTCTGACCCCGCTCTGTCATTTTATGTGGCCTACCACTTCATGGCTGAGTTGCTGTCATTCCCAATCGCTTCCACTTTGTTATAATCTGACCAACAGCTGACTGTGGAATATTTAGTAGCAAAAAAAGTTCGTGCCTGGACTTGTTGCACAGGTGGCATCCTATCATGGTACCATGCTCAAATTAACTGAGCTCCTGAGAGCGACCCATTCTTCCACAAATGTTTTTAGAAGCGGTCTGCATGCCCAGGTGCTTGGTTTATACACCTGTGGCCATGGAAGTGATCGGAACACCTGAATTCAATGATTTGGATCTGGTGATTGAATACTTTTGGCAATATATTGTATGTGATGATTTGGGATTGAGAATGTGTTGAGTGACTCAATAAATGATACAATGCGCACAGCATAGATAATACACAACAATACATCACTCCTTCACATTAAACAAAAAATGTACTTTTTTTTTCATGAATACATATCCATACACACATATGCCTGGGAAAACAACAACATTTTAATTTAGCTTTTTAATGTGCAAAAATCTGTGATGGATCTCCTGATTATACTAAATAAAGAACCCTCACTGTTAAACTGGATACCTGAGAGACCAGAGAGAAAATCGGACATTTACTGAAAGGACAAAACATTTAGTGAGTTGTAGAATATTATGAAAGATTATTGTGATAATTCTGTTTTGTACTGAGAACTAGTTTTGGGTTTATTTTTGCTTCCTGTGTTTCCCTCCCAGCTGTTTCTCTTTGTCTCATTACCTAGTGTGTATATATTGTCTGTGCTCTTGGCAGTTCCTTGTCAGGTTGTTGTCGTCCCTCTCCTGTGTGGTGGTGTGTTTTTTACTCCACATTTTGCCAAGAATATTCTATGTTCAGTATTCTAGCCTTTGTTTTCCCAGGAAGGATTATGCCCTTTCGTCTTTGGTCTCGACAATAAAATACATTTTACTTTACGTCTACTTATATAGTCCTGCTTTGGGGTCCTATTCTGCCTGTCACACCACCTTATATGACAGAATGACCTGACCAAACCATGGACCCCGCGGACTTAAAGATTCCCACCAAGGAGCAAGAGGACGTCATTGCAGAGCTAAAAGACTTTTCCCAGCAGATCGTTCATGCCACAGATGAGGATAAAAGACTAATGCAACTGGCATTTTGTTGTGGCCTAATTTCCTCCTCATCATGGCCCCTCACCTATCCTGATACTGCTTCACTGGCACACTCAGTCATAATGCTCCAAAACAATTTACAATATGAACTGTAGACATTCATCGCCCAGTCCAGGGGAGGGATTCTGCTTCATTTCTCCAAGCCATAGCCATGTCACCTCTCCTTCAGCCAGTCATCTCTCCACAGCCACCTCCTCGTTCTCAAATCCCGTCCTTGCCGCTCCCGCAGAGTGGCTCATCCCTGTCATCATCTCCACTGCGGCGCGGCCCGTCCACATCATTGCCGCCACCACACAGCAGTGGAGTACCACATTCACGTTCATGTCCACGTCCACGTCCGCATCATTGCCCCCGGATCAGCGCCCCCAGCCGGTTTGCTCCTCTCCAGCTACCCTTTTGTCTTTAATGTGGGCTGAAGAAGAGGAGCCAGCTGCCGCTTCAAGGATGAAGTGGTGCTCCCGTCGTCGGTGCTGCTCACCACAGTCAGAGACAGCTGTTCAGCCCGACTCTGAGTTTTCGGTTTACGCCAGAGTCCAAGTCCATGTCCTTGCCATAGTCCAAGCCAATCCAAGCCAGAACTGAGGGGTCTCGCTCAGTCCAGGATACTAAGGGGTCCCGCTCATTCCGAGCCTCCAGAGGGTCCCGCTCAGTCCGAGCCTCTTGGGCTCTAGTCTGTGCTTTCTGCCAAGTTGCTCAAGGGTCCCCATCATCGTTGATGTCGCCGGAGGGTCTCCGTCAGGGGCTTGGTAGTGGGGGGAAAAGTGGACCTGAGTACCCAGGGCCCGAGCAGGGAGAGGGGCCCATGAAAATCCTGATTTTTT
>JAVDPK010000841.1:43829-57061 GCA_034780415.1 Cichlasoma orientale | reverse complement strand
TAAACACAGAGTGAAGTATAAACAGAGTAAAAACAGTGAGTAAAAAGAAGCAGTGCATTATGGGAACTCCCCCAGCAGCCTAGGCCTATAGCAGCATAACTAAGGAATGGTTTAGGGTCACCTGATCCAGCCCTAACTATAAGCTCTGTCAAAAAGGAACGTTTTAAGCCTAATCTTAAAAATAGAGAGGGTGTCCGTCTCCCGAATTAAATCAGGGTGCCTACTGAGCCAGTTGATAGCTGGCTCTCTTCTTCCAGGGGTTTTCCTCTTCCTTCCTCTTCTTATGCACCCCACCTACACACACACGTACGGTCTCAGAGGTGTCGTGCAGCTACCTGCCTCTCCTTTTTAATTACATTATAGTCATTATGATTTACAACACATGATTATACACACAGGACCTTGGGGGCAGGCATGTTACCCAGAGGTTGATGAGGTGGAGCTGCTGAGGTGGCCCCACTCAGCTCTTCACTACTGTCTGCCCCTCAATTTTATTTGCACCTTAGACACTGAGGTTTTTTGTTTTTTTTGTTTTTGTTTTTTTTTTTTTTTGGGGGGGGGGGGGGGCGATGAGCACTGAGGACCATTGGCCGGGTGCTCGTGCCACAATCTGTCCCTCAATTTTTACTCAAAACTCCTGGCATGCAGTGACAAAAGTGAAAAATGTGTTGTAAATTAATATAATTGGTGTGTTATTAGTACACCTTCATATGATATCAAGCTAGTCTGTGTAATTCTATATGTAATTAATTAAATTATTAGTAAAATTAATATGTAAAATGTATAGTAAACATCAAATGCTGAGATTATGGAAATGTTTCAAAATTTCTTTGTTTCTTGCCTGAAATTCAAGGGTTACATAATTGTTTATTTAAACTGTAGGTCATTATCCACCATCACTTGAGATCCACACTGAAAACAGCCATGTCTTTTAAAATGCCAACTGCCCTTGTATTGCACTTTGACAGATTTGATTTGCCATGGTCTTGGAGTGTATTCAAGGTGGCTGTAACTTTTTTCTCTATCAAGTGCTATGCTTTTGTTGGGGAATGTCAGATAGTTTACTGTAGCTCTTCAAGTTGATGGCGCATTTTATTTGACTGCAATAAAACCGGCTATAAAAATAGGCCAGAAAAAAAAGGTTACAGCACGTCAGCGGGGCAATAGGAAGATCAAAGAAGTGGTGTAGAGGTGTGGGAAGAACAGAGGACAAATGGATAAAGGAAGTGGGACTTAAGATACTTTCCATTTCCTCTGGTTAGGAGGTGGGCCAGAAAAATGAAACAATACAAGAAAGGAGAGCAGAAATGGAGGGATGAAAAGCAGATAATGGAAGGATTAAAGACAGGTGTTGAAAAGAAAGGGAGAAAATATTGTCTTGTATAAAAGGGAGAAAATCAACTTGACAAAACTTGTTTGAATTTGTTAATTTTTGCTTAAAAATAACAACCAGATCTTATGGCACTACTTAGCTATAAGCACTTAAGTATATTTTTTAGAATAAGTAATAAATCATAAATCAACCCATGTACCCACTGCTACACACTGCTTTTTTTGTTTTGTTTTGTTTTTTTTTTTTTTGGCAAATCACATTTACTTGTTCAATAGTGTCAACCTAGAATTTAGCCCTCTACTGAACACATTTTGATGGTACATGCTGAAAATTATTCATCATCACTTACTGATCACATTGGGCCATTTTTTTTGCATTTTATTTCAGACACCCCCTCATCAAGATATTTGTTCATTGCCTAGGAGTAACGCTGTGTAACAATGGTACAAAACTACAGAGGAAATTATTAATTCATAGATAATAAAGGAAAGGTTACAGAGCAATAAAAACATCAGAAATGTTTCCAAATGCACACACGTGCATGTGGTCACCTGTCATCAGTTATGACACTTAACTTCTTCTCAGACCATGCGCTCCTGTGACAATGTGTCAGAAAAGGATGTCCTGCCTTCAAATCATGCTTGATAGTGACTCCCACATGTTGTTGGACTGATATTTAATACTTTTGTAAAACCTTCTGATTGGTTTGCATCATTTAAGTCCACAAGTACTGGGCATGGGGCTTACAAAAGTGTCCTGTTGCCTCAAGGCAATGCTGATAAGGGGGTAATGCCAACTGAGATGACAAATAAATTTGCACAATTACCCTTCAACAGTTTGAGAGGAATCACAGCAAAGTTTGAAGTCTGAAGCTGTTGTTAGAAACACTCACAGTTAGCGAGACACTGAGCTTCCCTGGATGCAACAGGCGAAGTCAATTTTTACGAATCGGTGATTAAAAGTATCTTCACAGTCTCTTTCACCGAGGTAAAGTTCCACTTGGGGAAACTCCAACTTCGTGGACTGCTCCCTCACAGTTGTGTGGGTGAATGAATGTCAGCTATGTAAATTAAACACATTGCATCAGGCCACAGAAAAGAAATGGAGGAATTGCTATGGTCTCTGCCCACCAAGCCATCTGTTCCAAATGCTTTCTTTTGGCATACTGTGCCAGCATACTAAATTGGGAGACATCTTTTTCCCCTCAAGAATTGTTAACCTGTGGTGCAATAAGCTCACCAGTTCAGCCCAACAGCTTGCTTCCACTAAGGAAGAGTTTCCTGTTTCCATTTACTGTTAATATTTTTGTCTGTAATGTATCATTTGACACATATCTACAGTCTGGCATGTGTAATGCATAAAGTTTACACCACTCGCTAATCTCAGATTTGGGACTCTGTGACACCTCCAGCTCTAATCTGCAATTATTATAATTTATCTCAAGCACCCGGTTCTTTCTTGCAATAAAAAAATGACCGTGCAAGGCATTGTTGATGTTAATAATTTTAGTCTTGCAACAATATGTCAAACACTCAATTGTAAAGACGTTTAAAGTAACTTTAATAACCCTAATCCTTTTCACTACAACTGAACCAGTTGCACAATTCATGCCAGTGCACAGTACACAACAATGCCTCAAAACAACGGCAAAAACCTTGCTGTATCAAATGACTAAGCAGTGGCTTTGTATGATTTCTCCAAAGATCTTCATTTTTTTTACACTATTAATTATTTTAATGAGTTAATGTGTTACTGAATAGGCTCAACTATCTTTTCTTTACACTGCTCAAGCTTATTTTCAGCCCTTACAAAATTGACCATTTGCAGTCATGAGGCATGAGGATCTTTTGATTTTCGAGGTTTTGCAGACTGGTATGAATTCTATACAGAAGCTTTGCTGGTGCAAAACAAAATACAACTCAAATTATAAAATCAATGTCTGTCCACAACATTTTTTAAACAAAATCTAAAGCACTACAATCTCTCAGTAAATGTCAGATCTCTTCAAATTTCCACATTGTGCAAAAAATGTAAGTCAAGCCAAGTCATAGTGAGTAGCTTCAGATGAAAAAAATGCATCTTTGAGAAGAAAATAATCCGAGTATACTATGCTCATCTAAAACAGAGGTAATCCACTTGTATTTGATGGTCTATTTTTGTAGTTAAACTAAATCTTGTATTCACATTGCCAATGAAGCAGTGACCCTTGTTTTTTCACATAATATAACATATCACATGTTTCAAGGTTGGTTTTGATTTAAATTGCTTATTTCGAGCACAAGTTATTAACCTGTGTCACAAAATTTTGTCTGAAATAATTCCAGATTGCATTGAAGCCAGTTGGATAAAATGATTGTCAGGAATAATAAATAATATATATGTATATGTTTATGCAACTACAGCCTGGGAAGCGTGGTGGAGCTGTGGTTAGCACTGTTGCCTCACAGCAAGACAGGCCTGGCTTCAAATCTACCATCTGGCTGGGGTCTTTCTTTGTGGAGTTTGCATGTTCTCCCTGTGTCTGCAGGGGTCCTGTCTGGGTACTCTGACTTCCTCCCACGGTGCAATATGCTATTAGTGGGGTTAGGTTAATTAATTTTTCTAAATTGCCCATAGGTGTCAATGGTTGTCTGTCTCTCTGTGTTAGCCCTGACGGGCTGGCATCCTGTCCAGGGTGTACCCTGCCTCTTGCCCTATGGCAGCTGGAACAGGGTCCGGCCTTTTTTTTTTTTTTTTAACCTGCTACTTGTTTGTCAAGCTGCAGGTATCTTACAGTTGTGCACAAGGTGCCCTTTACCATCCTTGTCACAATGTACTGGAGTTATAGCTACAGTTAGACAGGACTCACTCCCAACTTGTCACATATGGATGATCTTAATGTAGACTTTGTTGCTCTTTAGAGGACAATTATCTCTCAGTGTCTGCTGTTCCCACAGATACCAAAGTGAACCTTGTGCACATGTCTGTATTATGAGCTGCTTCTGATTGAATGCCAATATTTGATGCCCTAGGTTGAAAGCACATTAGTCTTTCTGCTCATCAGTTGTCAGTGTTTCATGTCTGCCTACTTCTGCTTTGTTTCCTTTGTTTCCTTGTGACTCAGTGTTACTTTTTCGAGTTTTTTTTTTCTTATGTTGGATTTTCCTTTGAAACTCCTGCCTGTTTTGTGCAGTTCCTTTTTTGTTTTGTTTGGGTTACCAGTATCTTGAAGTCCTGAACCTTACTTTACTATGAGATCATGAAGTTGATTTATGGTCACATTGTAGCTAAAGTAGAGTAGATGAACTTTAAAAAAAAACAAAAAAAAACTTTTTACATTATATTGTGTTCACAAGCTCTTTCAGTGTCTGTGGCTGCCGACACCCAATGAGCAGGGCAAGAAATCCTTTTTTCTTAGATTTCATTCATGGTCTCATAAAAAAAAATAAAGTGTAAGAATGGTAAGCAGCTGTCACCTGCCTCTAAGCTATCATTGTATAAATGTCAGCTGCAGATTGCTCTGTTCCGTTTAAAGACCTGATCAAATGTCTCAGATGTGAGCACATCCTTCACACACAGACAAAAACATCCACCAAATCAGGCCACCTGAAATTTCTGGGTAAACAATCTTTTTCTCAACAGATTTTTTTTTTGACTAGTCTTTGTTGAAAATGTATGAAAATAACACATAAAGCTTGAACTTGCATTTGTCACATTAATAGAGTTCAGCGATAAATGTTTTCATTATTTATCTTACATCTATGTTTTCCTTTTGTCTAAAAAGGCTTTAGTGAGTCACAGAAAAACAATCCTGAAACTCTAGTTTGAAGTGCAGATAAATGAATTGCTCAAGTTTTTCTGAAGCCAAAACAGAGGACTATGATTCGGTGAGACTGAATTGTTTCCAGTTACATACACCTGAATATTAATGTGCAATTTACCATCCACAAAATACCAAATGTAGTGTAGTAAATTTTAGCCCGCTACTACCTTACATAATGATTGTGTAAGGATGACATGCCCGCTATTGTTGGAGGAATTTGAACTTAGTGAGGTGTTTGTGGTTTAGCCGCTTTGTTCTTTTTTAAACTCTGCGAGGGTCCTGTCCTCTGAACTTACTGAGCTGATAGTCTCTGTTACTTTTTTTGTATTTATATATTTTTTTATATATAGTTTTTCTTCACGTCGTGATTCCAGAACTGAAGCTACCAAATCAAACATGTTCTCTTTTCTCCACCTGAGAGTAACACATTCAAATTTGGTAAGATGTGTGTGTCTGTGTGTATGTGTGCGTGCGTGCTAATTTCTGCCTTTGTTTTAGGTTACACAGAATACAACACATCTAGCCCCTGCTTTTACTTAGTGGCTCAAAAAGCAGCTTTTTAGCACCTGACAGCATGTCTCCTTGTTGCTGGTGTCTGCAGCCTAGAAAGATGACAACAGTCCAATAACTCACCCAAATACAGAGTTTTAGCACTTGCTCTCCAGGCACTTGAGTTAGTGTTGATAGTGTTGGCTGGGCAGACGGGTCACCAGCATTGTCCTCCTGAATCCCATTCACAATGGCTTGAATCTCTGGAACATGTTCTCTTCCCTGAAATTGAGGTCTCATCAAAGCCATGCCCAGATCCC
This sequence comes from Cichlasoma orientale, assembly GCA_034780415.1. Lineage (NCBI taxonomy): Eukaryota > Metazoa > Chordata > Actinopteri > Cichliformes > Cichlidae > Cichlasoma > Cichlasoma orientale. The sequence continues at coordinate 51,117 of JAVDPK010000841.1, read as the reverse complement.
CAAGAAAGAACCACCTCTTGTGAAGCTTCCTCTCATCCATCATCTGGATTTGATGCCAGAAAGCCAACATGTAATACACTGAACTGTCCAAAACTTTGCACAGTATCACAGGCCGTCAAAGCAGGGATCTTCTTTGCAGCTGTAACCCAGTCAACATCTGGTTTTTCATGCCTCTAACCATAGATTTTTTTTTCTTCTCTGTTCAGTGTTCACAATTTTGGATCTTTTTTTTTTAACACACCCAATCTCAATCATAGTTTCATACCTTGTGGCAGGTGTGCACTGTGCGAACCCACAGCCCTGAATGCCACACGGTGCTCTGCCAACTTGCCCTACACCATCCTTATTGCAGTGAGCTTGTCTCTTTGATAACTGAGAAAACCTAAAAGGCTGGTATTCCTAAATATAATGTGGAACACATGATTGCACAGACATATGATTTTGGAAATGAGAGAAAAAAAAATCTGTATCAAGCGTCGCGTTGCATGTGTGCAGGAATGGGGCGTACCATCGAGGGGTTTTGTGGATGTTTAAGCAGAGGTTAAAGTGGGATTTTGTAGAACCCTAAGATCAGGTGTAGGGGTGCTGCATGGGGAAAAGTATCACTTAGAAAGAAGTCACACAATAATTTGTTTGTGAGCTCCAGTAGCTCTTTCTTTGTGCACAGGCTGCTGCTACTCCAATATTGACTGCCCTTTGTGGATTTACCCAACTGAAATAAACAAGGTATATGGCTGATTTCCAACCCCTAGACAATATCAAGTCAGTATAAAAGGTAGAATTTGGTTAGTAAATCTAATCAGCATCATCACCTTAAATATAAATTGATGTCTGCTACCCTTGATGTGGCTTAACACAGAGCATGAACACTAGAGCCTGCTTGGCACTAGTCCAACTAGTCCAGTTCTTCACCATAAACCCAGTATTCTACTTGTATTAGTACGAAATTGCCTAGTATTCTCAAATTTGTTTTACAGGACAAAAACATAATTCAGCAGCATGTCATGTATAGAGCCAATATTAAAAAAAAAATTCTCTAAAATATATCACATTACATGAAAGGTTTAAGTTTCCAGTTTATAAAATTCCACTTTCTGAGCAGTCCTTGAAAATAATCCGTCATCTTCCTGTCCCGTCCTTTCTTACTACTGTACTGTACTCTACTGTACTGTAGCATCAGTACATTAGCCAGCAGACACATTGTGTGACACATGGTGCAGAAACAGTTTGTGTGTGATATTTATTGAGCTTAAAAAAAAAAAGTTGCTCCGTTTGTGCTCGCTCTTCTGTAGCACTAGCTACTGTAGATGCTGAAGTACTGCGACCACAAGTTTACATCCACACTATGAATGCATCATAGGATGTGCTGAAAAGGTGTGAGCAGGCTCTGAGATGTCATTATTTTCTCATTACTGAGCAAGTATCTCCATGCCATCACTAGAAGCACAAGAAAAATGTGCTCATTTGACATTATTATGCATTAATCTGCATACCAGAATTAATTACTTATTAACTGAAGGTGCCAGAATGCAGTTCTGGATCATTTGTTGAACAGGTGATTATACATTAGCTAACTTAACAACTGAGGCTGATGGTGGTTCATCTTGTGCATAGGTCCAGTAGGGTTCATAGAAAATAGTCTTGGGTTGGAAAAAGAATCCCTGAAGTACTCAGTCCCACAGACCCAAATAACAAGCAAAGGCTGTGCAAGTATTTAGAGACTGGTTGAAGCTGTGCGTGTAGCGGTCCACTCCTAATAGTCACTGATTTAAAACACAATCAGTCAGCATTTCTCACCACCTAAAGACTGGTGTTTCATGTCAAACTAAATGTATTGTGTCATAGTAAATGTGTTTTAGGTGCAATGATGCACCCTAATGAATAATCTAAAACTAAATGAGATAAGTGTGTCTTTATGTGTGTATTTGTGTCATTACCTAAGAGCAGCGATAACCTCATATTCTTTCAGTCCAGACAGATCCTAATCCTCCTAGACATGCCACTCCCAATGTCCTTCCTCCGTCTTTCATTCTGTTATCGCTGCAACATTCCTTTCCTTCTCTTCCTCCCTCCCTATCATCTTCCTGCATGGACTGTCCACTGTGAGATGGCAATTAGAACTTTGTTGACACGCTGACTCCGCAGGGGCCTTGCCTGCTTTTTCTGTCCTGCAGCATCTGTCTCTCTGTCTGTCTCTTTCCTCTGTCTCCCTGCGCCTGCATGTTTCTGTCTTCCTGCATTTCTGTCTACACCTCTGACTTTCTTTTTCTGTCCTCCTTACTCAGCACCCATGGGTGTCTGTCTCGTTTTGTCCCTTCAATGATTGTTTCTCTAGCTCTTCTTGCACTTTTACTGAACTTTGTTCTAACTTCTCTTTTTTAACTTTTTTTAACTGGAGTCTTTAACAGCTGTGTCCATTCACACTGGACTGAGTTGCCTGTTATCTTGCTCATCTTAGACAAAGATACCAAACACGGTGCTGATTTTAAAGTTTGATTTTGATTCTTTCAAAAAATAATCAACCTTTTTTCATCATCTTAGAAGTTCTTTCTAGAGAAATGGGGCTTCACATTAAGTTCCTAAAATAATTAGACATCCCAGAAGCACAGTGCAGCACACTGCTGGCTTTATGATGTAAAAACAACTTTATATCTGCTCTTTAGCGCTATGGGAGGTTATATAGGGAGAGCCCATAGATCTAAGAATGTGTCAGCTGTGTGTTTGTGTCTGTGTGTCCCTGTGTGTGTACTTGCTGTGGAAAAGGGCCAAGTTAGTTGGCAAGATTGTGTTCAGTGTCAGCTTTTATTGGAAATCACGTAGTGTGGAGAAAGCAGAGCTTTTAGTGGGTACAAAGTGTGGATATAAAACACTATCTTGAGCAGCTGGTGTGTGTGGTCTTTGATATCCGTGTAATGTGGTTGTAGAAAATGCAGCTGTAGAAGAGTGCAAAAGTGATTATATCTCCTTTTTACTTGTGCTTTTAAGATGAAATGCATTAAAAGGTATGAAAATTAATTTCTTTTGGAAAAATCAACTTTTTTGGAGACAGCAAGCCTTCTCTGATTTAATCCGTTTTGTTTTTTTTTCTCAGTATTGAAACACAATTCTTTAACTGCAGACAGACAGTATGAATATTTGCTCGACATTGCATGCACGTGAGAAGAGAACAAAAACAACAAAAAATTGTTGCAAGCATGGCTGTGAAATCAATCAGATTTTCCTAAGCCACATATAATCAGCAACAGGTGCACTCAATTGTTAGTTTCTGTGTCAGAGCCCAATCAGAGCGGCAGTGACATTTAACAGCAGATGAAAATAATTCCAGTGCCCTGTGATTAGTGGATCTGCTTTGGGTTTGAAGTAAAACCAAACTGATCTTCCACAAGAAGTTCAACTTGAAGTTCAACTGAAATGTGAATTTTTTAAGGAAGTCACTTTGTATTTTTGCAGTTTACATAGGTCCACTTACAGTGTTGATTGCCAGATCAACAGGTAATGTGTCCCTGTCCTGTGATGAGGTGGAGAATGTGTGCAGATTTTAATGGTGGATTGGGCATCCAGCTTTGAGATATCCATAGATGCTGTGTTGTAGGGTAAATTTGGATGACTCACCATAGACTTTGAAAAGATGTCTCTTTGTAGTGAAGTGAAAGGGGAAAATTTCGCGAAGGACGTTTATCCTCTGTGCAATTTTCTGTGCACTGCCTATGGTAAAATATAGGAAGGAAATATAATGAAGTATTAAAAAAGTGGAAGCTGAATTCAAAAAGATACCCAGGCTTTAAACTTACACTCACAATATATAGATGTGGACTTAGAAAATTGTTTAAACGCCACTGTAGTGACACTATATTGCCAAAAGTATTCACTCATCCACCTAAATCATTGAATTCAGGAGGTGTTCCAATCACGTCCATGGCCACAGGTGTATCAAACCAAGCACCTAGGCATGCAGACTGCTTCTACAAACGTTTGTGAAAGATTGGGTCGCTCTCAGGAGCTCGGATAATTCCAGCTTGGGACCATGAGAGGATGCCACCTGTGCAACAAGTCTAGTCTTGAAATTTCTTTGCTGTTGAATGCTCCACAGTCAGCTTTTAGTGGTATTATAACAAAGTGGAAGGGACTGATAATGACAGCAACTCAGTCATGAAGTGATAAGCCATGTAAAATCACAGTCAGATGCTGAGACATAAAGTGCTCAGAGGTTGCCAACATTCTCAATCACTACAGACCTCCAAACTTCATGTGACCTTCAGATTAGCTCAAGATCAGTCCATAAAGAGCTTCATGGAATTGGTTTCCATGGCCGAACAGCTCCATACAAGCCTTACATCACCAAGCACAATTTAATGCATAGGATGCAGTGGCGTGAGCATGCCGCCACTGGACTCTAGAGCAGTGGAGATGTTCTCTGGAGTGATGAATCATCACTCCATCTGGCAATCCAATGGGCAAGTCTGGGTTTGGCGGTTGCCAGGAAAACGGTACTGACGGCATTGTGCCAAGTGTAAAGTTTGGTGGAGGGGGGATTATGGTGTGAGATTGTTTTACCGGAGTTGGGCTCGGCCCCTTAGTTCCAGTGAAAGGAACTCTTAATATTCAGAATACTGAGAGATTCATGTGCTCCAAACTGTGGGAACCGTTTAGGGACGGCCCCTTCCTGTTCCAACATAAGTGCACACCAGTGCACAAAGCAAGGACCATAAAGACATGAATGAGCAAGTTTGGTGTGGAATAACTTGACTGACCTCACAAATGCGCTTCTGGAAGAATGGTCAAAAATTCCCATAAACACACTCCTATCCTTGTGGAAAGGCTTTCCAGAAGGGCTGTTGAGGCTGTTGCAGCTGCAAAGGTTGAGCCAGCATCATATTAAACCCTCTGGATTAAGAATGGGATGCCACTCAAGTTCATATATGTGTGAAGGCAGATGAGTTAATACTTTTGGAAATATAGTGTGTAAAGGCTAAAATTGGTGGGAGGAAATACAATTTTCCCCAAATATATATATATATATATATATATACAGTATATATATATATATATAAACGTGTTTATACAATTTATACTTTTCTGTGTGGAAATTATATTTCTAATGGGGTTATGCCATTGCCTTGTAAACTTGTTTGTATGAGCCTTTGTACTTATTTTTCCCATATGCTGAGTATAGTGCTGCAGTCGTTAGCACTGCCAACTATAAGAAAAAAAAATTTTGGTTTGGAATCTGCCGGTCATGTGAGGAGCTTGGAGAGGTGTTTTCACTTTTCAAACAAATGTAGGGTGGCTTACAACCTTTTAACCTTTTACATTTTAATCATATTTCAGTTGTTTGCACCTAAAAAACAAACAAACAAAACCTAACCTGAAATCTGTAGTTTAAGACAAAGTTTGACTTTTTTTTTTCCCCCAGGCTACAATTTCCTTCTTAATGACATGAAATCATTATCAGAGTCACAAGAGATACTCATTATATTGGTGCTTTTATTGACAACTGCCCTGCACTTGTCTGTATTTACGTGTCATGCCACTAATACTCTTTCTGTTAATGCCTCCACCCGCAGTCTCTACTGCCTTCACACCAACTCCAGTGTCCTTTGTCCACTCGGCTAACTCTCCAGTAATATTTGTAAACTTGCTAGTCATTTACCAGGTGAGACACTCTGTGTCACCTGGTATAGATTTTATTTTTATTTCTAAAAATAAAAATCTGTATGGTTGGAATGTTTCACACTTTATTTCTGCAAGAAAAAAAAAAGTGTTGTCATGAAATGTAGAATTTTCAGCATTTCTGAGCCAACTAGTGACGCTTGCCCTTCGAAGATCTGTTATAACTGCATTTTATGCAGTCTTGGCTTTCATCTAGTTATTGGACATGGTTGATTCATTCTGAGATGGTAATAACAATAAGCTCATTATTGTATCTCATCATTAGGATGTCAAGAAGATGTTGCAAAAGGCTCATTTTATAGGTGTGATTTAACAGACATACAGTCTGGCAAGTTGAGAGTGCACTTGCAGCAATAAATAGGGAGGAGTTCAAGTCTTGACCTAGTCTTGTGATTGCTGTCACATGTGTAATCTGATCTGAAGTCAGATATTACATGTGATTACATCAGAGACAGTCAGCATGTGTGTGGCAAAAGTGATAGACTTACAGAAAGATTGAGTAAGAAACATACAAGGTGTAGAATGTGCATGTGTTGACTAGATAGTAATGCATTTGTGACTACTTCCTTTAAATTCTACTTTCTGCGCGTGTGTGCATTTTTCCACTGTTTGTTCGTCTGTGTGTGTTCAAGGCCGGTAGGCTGTTGGGGACAAGAAGCCGGAGGGACATGAGGAAGCTGTTTGATGTCATCACCATCTGTCCTTTCTAGTTACCCTTGGCTCTAATCTATGTTGAGACGGTGTCTGAGTCCTTCATTAGTTACTGGTAACTCTCTTTACTGTAATGTCAACCTCTGGAGGCAAGGTTGACTCGTGTACTGAATATCAATGTGAATTGACATGTAGTGAAGGTTCATTGTCATTAATATTACAGTCTCATGAATAAGTACATGATAATATGATGGTGACATTTCCTTGTCTATGTGTGTATGATCCAGGAGTAATTCTAACAGCCACAGAAATTAGTGCAGGTTTTGCACATGGGTCTTGTTGCAGGAATGTACTTTTCAAGAAGTGCTATTTTCTTCCTCCTTGAATGCTGTAACTGAGAATGTCAACACTCCAGAATATTTTAGTACACGATTCTGTTTTGGCTGCTTATTATAAGGCAAAATTGGGACACTTTTACATGGCAAAGAGTTCTAATTGAATGGCTGAGGCAAACAAAGATAAGAAATTTTACATATCATGAGATCATGACCCACAGCTACAAACTGGTGTGCATTTTGGTTTAGAAGTGTGTGTAATCACACTTATGTCAGGTAGACGTTGACCCCTCAACCTTCCAGATGAAAGCTTTTCTATTAACAGAATAGAGTTGCACCCTCAGATGACCTATGCCCAATGCACACACATGCACACTGGTCCATGCATAAAACAAATGCACAAAGGGCACAAATATAAATTTATATACTTCTGTTTGTGCCCCATTTCCTGCTTGTTGACCAACTATATGTAATTCATTTTTAACAGTTTTATCATAACAGAAAACCATTTATTATTTCATCTGTAGCTCTTTCCATTTTTTGATATGGATTGAAACACACACACACACACACACACACACACACACACACACACACACACACACACACCCACACACACAAACACACACACA
>JAVDPK010000841.1:0-16248 GCA_034780415.1 Cichlasoma orientale | reverse complement strand
AAAGCATTACTTTGACTTGAAAATTATTATTTCTCAGCAAAGTGTAGACTGATGTAAGTGATACTGCAATTTGGGAAAAACATGCATCCAAGTCTTCTGATGCACGTGTGATGAATGTGAATTATGAGATAAAGGTGTGGGGAATTAATTTGCAGATTATGCTAAACATCTTTTCTAAATCAAGCATGAACAAACTATTGCTTGGGACAGTATATGTAAGAGCTTTTATAAATGAGGTCCTAACTCATGTTTTTGTTTTGTTGTTCAGGGAATGCTGTTTACACACAATTACTGAAAAATATGAAAAATATGAAAAAAAACAAACTAATTTGGTATTTTGCAGTGTGATATCTTTTGTCCAATTCTTAACCAATAAGCCACTGGAGGCAGGCCACATAATGCAGCTAATTATCTAGGAGATTTGTCATAAACTTGGCATGCTGGCAAGCCAGCTGCCTGAGTCACTATCTCTGTGCATGTCAACAAGACTAAGTAAATTATATTTGAAAATTTATTTAGTGGAAAAAGCCCTAAATGTGTTCTGGACATAACTGGAGGTCACTTTTATTTATTGTTTTTCATGCTGTTTTGATATTGGTTGTATAACATAAGCAGGAAGAGGCAGACGGCAGAGGTCTCTCTCTTTCTCTCTCTCTCTCTCTCTCTCTCTCTCTCTCTCTCTCTGTTATACAGTATCAGTATCAGGTGGGATGCATTGGATCATTTGTTGCTATTCCTTTATCTTCACCTACTCAATAAAATTCATCCCATCAGTGCTCTGAGGAGGAAGCAAAGAGTTTCGTGAGTTGCCTGAAGCTAAATCTTGGTCTCCCTTTTGCATTCCTTTCATTTTCTTTCATTCTTTCCACCCTTAATTGCCCTTTCCCCCCTTCTCCTTCCACATCATATCTGTGGTTCCATTTTTAATGTAGTGTAACATTTAATATGATATAGTTGCAAAAAACTGTGACTGAAAAAGAAAAGTATGTTCAGACACATAGATCTTGATTTTACACACACAAACACACACTTCAGTTTTTCTCACACACAAAGTGCCAGCACTGCCAGGATATCCTGGTAAATGATGCATCGACTCTTATGCTCTGTATGAGTGTCTTTTACGTTCATTGGATTACTTGCTATCATAACTTTAGTCTCCTGCTGGTTTTCTTAACTACATCACATGCTGGGCAGCACTTTGTGATTAATATACTTGTGTGGGTAGGTGTGTTTATATGGCACCACACTAACGCTTTTAAAAGTGTGTGTGTGTGTGTTTCTCTACACATTTATTGTATTCAACTGACCATCAGATAGTGCTGGAGAAAGTGTTGGCACACATAATGAGAGGTACACCATGTCAGACATTTGGGGTTCACAGCAGGTGAAAAATAATGGAGTTGTGCTGTGCACAAACATACTGTATTACCCAGAACATGTCTACACTTCTGTCTCCGTAGGAACAAACACTGACATAATCTATTCTCTAGCTTTTTATCTATCAAAATCAAAATGACTTACCTTAAGCCTTACTGTAACTGAAACCTAATTGTAACCTCAACCCTAAATCCAGATTTTCACCCTCAGACAGGACAGCATTACACCCAATGTCCACATTTCAAACTGGACCTCACTGAGCTATACAGCCATATAAAAAATGAAAAATTAAGTTGTAATGATTTACATTATGGACACTTCAAAACAAATACATGTGCATTTATACACTAGAGAAGCAAAAAAGCTTAAAGTGATGTTCTCTGTGTGTTAAATCCAGAGCTAGAGTCAAGAGCTGTTTAGGGCTCAGTCACACAAGGCTAGAGATTTCTCAGTGACTCCCTAGCAACCTTCTGTCATGAGGGAAAATGTGTATTCCCCGACTGGTTGACAGATGAATGCTGGCTGTTGCTGGGTGAAACTGGTTGTAAAGAAATGCTGCACCAAAAACCTCATTGTAATTCCTTTGGCTGTTAACAGAATACTGAGGTTGCCTGTAGTTTGCATGGAGCATGCCAACTTGTCTGCAAACACTTACCATCTACCACTGAACTGTAATTAAACTTTTACAACACAAAATCTGCTAGTGACCAAAGCAATCCATTTATCCTAGCAACACCCTGGGACAACCCTTTAATATTTAGATTCTCTTGGTGGCCAGTCCTCCATAAAACGAGGCTTATTAAAAATGGCCTATCATAGGGATAAGGTGCATCATATAGAATACATTTTTAAGCATTTCTGCTTATTGAGCTTTTGAGATAGATTTGTTAGATAGGTGAAACAAATCTCTTAACCTTAATAATGCAACTCTGAAATTTGCATTTTTGTCATAATCTAGTCTAATTAAAACTTAGTGATTCCACTTTTTATGCTTTGTTTTTCAACATAACCCTCAGCAAGAGTCATCACGTATATGTTGAATCATCAGTTTCAAAATAAATGATTGACATCTCTCCCACATTTTCATGCACTTTGATGTTGTTGGTAATGAATCATGTATCCCTGACAAATCTTCTGTTTTTATGTACTTATATTTATATCTCTTTCCTCAAGGGATGAGAAGCTGTCAAGTCCAAATTCCAAGTCAGTTATATTTATATTGCACTTCGGCTCGCCAGACAGAGCTTTAAAAAAATTTACCAAAAATTGCATTCACAAGAAAGAGTGCCAGAGCATGTGTGTATGTGACTGTGCATACATTTCAAGTTTTCTACACTGAGTCAATGTGCTGCTTCAGCAGACACCATAAGTCCACCCTTGGATTTGCTTTAATCATGCACTGAATTTAATGCTTGGCTTGTTGTTGACCTTTATCTCCATTTGTTTGGTACACTGACTCTCCATTAAGTGCTGTTTTACAAGTTCCCTTTTAGTTGTATATGTAATTAATTTACAAGCTTTCCTATAATGGTAATTGACTTTTAATATTATTGTAAGAGTTACTGTGTTAATGTGTTTGGAACCATGGGTTACTTAAGAGTGAAAATAATGGGAATATACCAATGACTTTGAAAGACAATGACTTGATATTAGCTGATATACTGAGTCTTATAGTGCGGTGTCAGTACAGCACAATTCAGTATTGTTCTTTAAAACCTTGTTTTAATGGAAACCTAGAAATAACATGCTATACGACTGCTGATTTGGGTCGGAGGTCTTGGAGTGGGGCAGGAGGATCAGCCAGATCACCTGGCTCACCTCCATCCAAAGGACCTGGCTCACCAAACAAACCCCTTTGCCTCAGCTTTTCACACGGGAGCTATTTAAACAAAGTTTCTTTATATTTAGCAGCAAATGCGTGCATGAGTGTTTTCAATTGGATTAGTTATAAATCCTAAATAGAACTTTATTCTGCAACTCTCACTACTAGGCGTTCTATATTTATGATGAGCTACTGACTTTATAAATATCAATTTACAGAGGAAAAGAATGACAGTTTTATTAATTTCATAAAAGTGTGAGATTAAATTAACTTTTCAAAAGTTCCTCTACTTATAAAAAAAAGTCTCCTGGCAATAGAGAAAACGAAATATTGGTTCACTGTTGGAAGTGCTAAAGGTTGACAGTGAGAAAGGTGGATGTCAGATGGAGTTTACAAAGGCTGCTGTCATCCACTGTTCCAATTCAGTGGAAGCAGTCTCTTTGAATTGACCAACACCTGGCCCCACTTGTTCTTGACCAAACATGCCCCAAAATCCTCTGAAGGGAGGAGAGAGACCTGCCACATGAAACAAATATCAGCCAGAGCCATACCACGTTATAACAAAAACCTGTAATTTTCAAATGTGAGTTTTTAAATGCCTCCCGCTATCACAATCACAATGCCACGGTCACTGAGTCTAGGACCCTGGGTTTTGACATGTTTTTGTATCACAATTCTTTGGTTTGTTTCGTTAACTTATATTTATATTCTTAAGGTTTTGGTTCTGCTTTAGTTCTGTTCCTATGTCCAACTTATGCTCCTCTAGTGTAGATGTTCCCTTCCTCAGTGCGTCTGCCTTTCCTGTGTTATATTAATTCTGGTGTACTGATGTTGTAGTTCCTAAGTGGCTGTTTTTTTTTTTTTTTTTTTTAATTGTAAAAATAATGTGTCTTTCATGGTTGTCTGAATATAAGTTTTGGTAAGTGGCATATACTTACACATTAAAACCAGGCAGGATATCTTGAATTCTTTTCTAGCTTTGAAACTGCTAGATTTTATATAAACATGTTTTTCTGTCCAATGAGCAGGTGAGGAAAGTAAAAACCTCAAAACTCCGAATGTCTCCATACAATAATGACAATAATAGATGATTTCCTTTTTGGTTCTCTCTTTCTCTGGTGGAGAATGACAGTCAGTCCTTTTTCATATTAAAAGAGCTCAACAGCTAGTGACATGTCACTAAGATTTTGTTGTCCCCAGAGGATTAATTGTTGCACTCCCTCCATAAACACAAGTTTTTCAAAGTTTTCATGTAACAAACAAAAATATCCCCATATCTCATTAAATAAGAGAGGACAGGTTATAATTTACTGTGATGCTGGAATTGCTGTGAGAACCTGTTACACAAAGTGACAACGCATCATCCAACATAATATAAAAAGAATGCAAATTGTTGGGCACTGTGAATACAGGAGCTGGTAGGTGGTATTGAAATAGTAATTAGCCTCAGGATGCAACAAATACCGACAAGAAGGTTTTTATTTATTTTTAAAGTGGTGGTGGGCATCTTGCATAACCGCACAGGTGTATTTTCTGTTACTTTGACCCGATTATCCCACCCACCGACAGTTAAAAGTGCTAATTCTGACCAACTTTCCTACACGAAAAATCACAGAAAATATGATCAAGCTCTGATGTGGACAATTAATTATTCAGAAACTTTAGCAATGTATTCTTACTCCCTTTTTTGTTCTTTATCCTAAAAAAAAAATCCAATTCATTCCCCACTGAGCTGCTTCATATTCCTTTCATATGCTCATTTTTACCCTGACATCTTACCCATCCCGTTTACTTTCCCCTGATTCCCTCTTCCATCCCCATCTTCCCGTCCTTAATTTGCTTCTGTTTGCTCTCCTGATCAACCCCTCCCACACCCGCTCTCACTCTCTTAGTTAATCATTTTGATTGGCTCGATCAATATCGCGAAGTGGGGTTGCACGACAAAGCATTTCTTCTGTGAGCTCACTGCCTCAGCACAAATTCAACAAAACTGAAGATGTCTGATATGTTTTATAACATTGTGCAGATAGAGAATTGAAGATGGAATGCAAATGATATTGACTTTTGATATTTCGTAGCATGTGGGCAAAAAAGATGATTATTTTGGGCTTTTGTGATTGAGCACTGTTTAGATGCAGAGAATAATATTTAAAAATTTCACAGGGAAGCTGGGTCTTGCAAACTTAATGACCATGTTATTGCTGTGTAGCTCCAGGTATGCATAATTTCATACATATAATTTTTGTTTAGAGTACTTTAGTTACAGAGGGACACAGCTGTTATTTCACTATTCACATCTTGAAGAAAATTAACCAAACAAAATTACCTACCTTGGGGAAACAAATATCTTAATATCTGCAAAAATATCAGACTCGTATTTTATATGCATTGAGTGCGCCAGTGTAAGTTGATCTATTTTAGTGTATAGGACACATACCGGGTGATTTTTTTTTCTTTTTTTTTTTGTGGGAATGTTGGTAAAAATAAATACCTCTTCCAAAAGAGGAAAAAAAAGTATTGCAATTTCATGGATTTAAAACTATTTGACATGCTTAATTTAAAAAGAATCAAGTGTGACAAATTTTCTTATTATTGCAGCTTTAATTGGATGTCCTCTTCATGTCCACATAAATTCTTCACTAACTCTAGCACTAGCACTGTTTTATCAACTATAGCATCAGCAATGTAATTACTGAATGCTGACAAATGAATAACAGCAACAATAATAACAATAATCAAAACAAGGAAACGAGTAGTAAGTTGTCATGACAGAGTATTAGTGACACTGCTGTGCTTATTATTTGGTTATAACTCAGAACAAAGCGGAACCTAAACTGGTGTTATTCATAGTTCATATGAAAAGTGACAGACAGTTGGATCAAGAATGTAAATAGATGTTTTTTCACCCTGTCACAGCATTGGATTATGGAAAGACAATGCAAAAGATCAATATAGCAAAAGTGTTTAAATGAAGCTGTTACCAAACTGAACTATTCAATAAGTAGTACTTGTGAAGCGTACTGGCCACTTAATCTATGGGTGAATGATGGTCTGAATATTTGATTCTTAAAACTATTAAAACTGTATGTTTGTGTGTCTTCTTTTAGAGATATTTAACTTTATAAATAACCTAGTAATAATTGTATTCCTATTCCAATTTGTTGCCATTTATTTAGCTGTATTACTTGTAGAAGAGAAAAGTTTCAAAGCATTTCATCTAGTTTTTCTGTACTTTCTGAATTATCCATCTGATGTTTGCTTGTGCAGCATCTGGCTGGATGGCAGCTGCATCTTTATAATTCATACGTAATTTAACTGTGTTTTCAAAGCCTTGTTCCTTGTGGAATTTCCCAGGGTGTGTTGTCAAGTATCAACCTCTTATAATGGAAATGTCCCTTTAGGTATGTTGACACTGTGTGACCGAGGGAGGAACAGAAAACAAGAAGCACTTTTCTTCTTCCCTCGTTTACACTCTCATTATATCTGGGCAAAAATACCCTTCAAAAGGTAAGAAAGGGGGTTAAAAGGGGAGAGACGAAAAGCAGGAAGAAAGAGAATATAAATGAGATGGAAAGAAATTAAGCCACAGGAGGTAGAGAGAGGTGTACACAAGGGGAAGGAGAAGAGAGGAAGGATGAAGCACTAACTGAGGTGGCGAGCAGGTTGTTGGCTGAGCTCCAATGAGCTCATTGAAGAAGACCCTGCTGTCAACTTGTATCACTGTGACAGACAGAAGACCTGCCACTTGGGGGCTTGCTAAGACACATGCATATACGCATGCACACACAAACACATGCAGCTAAACACCAAGGGGCAACCTCAAGGGCTGGAAATTGAAGCCAACAAGGACGTAACAAAAACTGCAGTTCCTCTCGGTTCCACTTGAGGGCAGCTCCAAAAGGAAATGAGTCCTAGACTCCGATTTAAAGTGCCCATCTTTACAGCATCAAAAAGTGTTTACAGCCTGATTAAAAAAAAAAAGTTTTTGGACTCCCTGAAGTGGGGTGAACTTTTCTTACCAACTCACCCCCCTGTACAACTGAAGTTATGTGGTTTGGACCATTTTAATTGTTTGTGGCTAATAATGTGCTTGCTATGCAATACGGAACATCCAAGAAGTTTGTGCTTCAGTTTTGCTGTGTGAAATTCAAATTATTATTATTATTTTTTTTTTACTTAGCACTAATTAGCCAATGCATGGCATCTATACAATTCATGAATGAACCACGCTTGCTAGCATTGGCTGATAAGTTAGCACTCCACCCTTTCATCCAAATCAGGTCACATCTGGCTCCAAAAAACCAAGACAAACACTGAAGCTTCAAAAGTTGCAAACCAGTGGATGACGTCACAGTGGCCGTGTCCATATTTTAGGTGGTCTGTGCTAAATACAGAATAAAAGTAGAGAGAGATGCACACGTTAATCTATGCACATATGCACAATAAAATATTATGGATGAGCAAATGTAAACACATAGTGACACTCGAGCACATACAGTATATACATACACATTATTACACATTCACAAATTCGTACACTGTATGTACTATAACAAAAACACACAAAGACACACAGACATGCATATTTACTTAACCTTAAATCTAAAGTGTGAATCCTCAAACTGCACTTTATATGCATTTTTGAAAGAAAATCTTTGGCCGGTCCTTTTCTCTTTGAAGTAGAAGTAAAGAGTAAAAGGAAATGAACACATGCGTAGGCCTGCATGTACATGAAAACATGCATTAAGAAACAGAACACATGCAGGAAAGCACTAATTTGCCGAATCATTCAAGGATGTCTCTCTTGCAGCTTGATAAGACACTGCTTCTGCTTTCCCCTGTGTGAAATATGATCCCACGACAGCCATTTGTCTCTGGTCTCTGACTCTGTGTGTGTGCGTGTGTGTGTGTGTGTGTGTGTGTGAGTGTGAGTAAATGACATATGTTGCTTTCTTCCTTCCCTCTTTGTTTCTTATAATTTGGACACCTCTGACCTGCCATGTTCCACTCTTCCCCCTAGGACGATGTAACCAGTCTGAGTTGCACTTTCTCTGTGAGGGACCTCCTGTTAGAAACCTTGTCAAGCAATTAGAAAGCCCGGTGGGAACCCTGGTAGAGTAAGATGGGTGAGATGATCAGCTCCTCAGAACATCTAAGAGCGACAGAAATAGCTTGCATCTCCCTGTGATAGTGTGTGTGTGTGTGTGTGTAGGCTTGTGAGAGTGCAAGAGGATCTGAGTGTGCATTTCTGTTGTGTGTTCGTGTGTGTGTATGTCTATCATGAGACAGGCAGGTTAAATAGAGGCAGCAAAGCCATTACCGTACAGCATCCCCGATCGATAACCACACAGTTTTCCAGGCCTCCTCCTTGCCCAGACTAATTATCTGTCATCTGCCTCTCTGTTACTGATTTCCTGTTGTCTGAAATGCTGTCAGCATGTGGCCAGATTTTGGATGTTCACCCCAGGGGTTAATATAGCTTTAAAAATATTGTTGTGCTTTATTAAATACTCACACTGAATTTTTCAAATTTCTCACTGTTCTCACAATTTATTAAACAGGCATAACTCCAGATACTGCCAAAGAAAATGGATGCTGGGGAGGTAATAAAATAATATATGATTTAGATTGTTATTTTAAGAAAAAATATAATTTTGTCAGTATGACTGTCACAGAGGTGGCAATCTTGCAATTAGAAGAGAGAGAACACAGGACATAGAATGGGGAAAAAGGTAAGTAACAAAGAGAAGCAGTTAAAGTTTAGAAATGGGGATTGGGAGTGCGCAAGGATTTAGAGACATTCACTTTAACCATATATTGTTGTTGCTCCAGAGGCGGCAACGCTAATGTCTAAACAGTCTCTGGCTGCCTTTTGTTTTCTAGAAAGAACATCTGCTCCAAACAGTAATTGGATTGTTTTACCGATAGTTGCATTCCCTTGTGTGCTAATTGGAATTCCAGCCTGTCAGAAAAATCAACTTTGGTACACTGAGCATCAACAGGTGTGTATGTCCTTTGATAAATGTCTGCTTTCACTTCTCTCTTTTTCCTGATTCTGTGTATTCAATTTCTTACCAAACCATGAAAGAACATACCCACACATGCATCTGCACGCACGCACGCGCACACACACACACACACACACTGGGCATCTTCTATCTTTGGGTTTAGGTGAGCTGTGATTACCATCAAAATAGCTTTCTTTAAAAGGGCTATAATGATTATGGCTCGGCAAAAGGAGATCTTATCTTATCTTGTCTGTTCTCATGCTGATTGTTATTATGGACCTCCGCTAAACTCCTCAGTGATCCCTGTGGAAAACTTAACTTAGTGTAAATGATTACCCCCCCCCCCCCAGCCCCTTCTTTTTAGCTGTTTTTCAAATGGGGACATAAATGGTCTTTGAACAAAATGTGTGAATAGAAAAACAGAAAAATATATTACAAAAGGCAATTCTCCCTGGGTGTAAAAGCAAAAATTGCTAGGGAGGACATCTGCACATGCACTATAGCCCAGAATATACTGTATAATTTGTAACACAACTAACTAAACCGCTTTTTCAAGCATATATGCTTTAATGAATAAATTTAAAAAAAAAATAAAATGGTCCTTCTTCACTAAGCTCTGAAAGTTGTGTTGGAAAGTTCTATATTTGAGATCAAAACAGTGCTTAATGCAAACGAGAAATAAACATTGTTTGCTCTTTTTGTCACGCCAGCATGTCCTTCTCAAATATTCATCTTGCATCTCCGTATGCTTTCAAGTTGATATAAGCTAAAAGCTTAAATCACCTCAAGAGCTCAAAAGCTTTTGACTGATGAGCCTCTGTGTCACCCCTCATCAGCAAAGCCACGTGCCAGTTCTTGTTTTGCAAGCTTTTGCACAACAATCTCCCCCTCCATGTGAGCCCACTTGTGAGATATTTTGCACACAGCATGTCAACTCAACTTCACACTTAACATCTGCACTGTGTGCTTCCCCAGCCCCCTCCTCTGCCCCATCCTGTTCTCCAGCTCAGCTGGCATCAAAGAGCGAGATAGAGCTGCCCTAAGTGCCAAGGCAGTTGGATAGTGATGAGTGATCGACAACGTGTTTAGCATACTAAACACAAAAAGGGGGATTTTAATTCTACATCTGGCCCTTGTTCAGAAGCTGAGATTTTTTCTTTCCTATTTGTCCTATTTTTTTCTTTTTGCTCTCCTTTTACTTCCAGTCTTTCAATTTCTCATGTTTTCCTTTTTTTGGGTTACTTATTCTTATATTTGATCTATCTGTACAGCGTCCTACTTTTTTTTTCTATCTTCCAGATGCATATTTTATGTGAGATGGCAAAGGATGGAAGATTCAATACACAAATACACTACAATCCCTGAGCATGCATCTTTTGTTAAACAATCAATATGGCAATGGGCCACACACTTACACAAGCACATAATCTCCCTAAGCATTTCTTTGCACTGATATGTTGACTTGTATGTTCATCTCTTGTCTAGTCATTGTCCTTTTTTGTTTGGTTTAATTTTACATTGTTCACATTGTTTTGTAAATGACAGCAAAATAACTTTGTTATAAACTATAATAGCAATAAATAAATTTAAACAAAGATGCTGCATATGAAGAGTCAAAGGAAAAACAGGCAGGTAAAGTTGATGGATAAATAAATACACACATGTTTGAATAAACTCTCAGAAGACCTATTGCAGGTGGAAACAATGAAGGCTGACAGAGCTGCATACGTAAGGTGACAGGGAAGACCGGGAAAAAGATAAACACATAAGTTAATAATTATAAAAAGAAGTCCAACATAATAAAAATATTTAAACAAGGATGAACACAAAAGTTGGCCAAAAACTAGGAAAATGCTGACACACAAGAAGATTAATAATGAAGGTGCAGCAGCAGGACATTTGAGAAACTCAAACCTGTATTAACTCGTCAGACTAAATTATTAAAATCCAGGTATATGAAATATTAAAAAAAAGACTTTGGTGGTATTTAACACTTAACAATTTTCCCACCATTAATAAAAATTTTCAGCAGTCAGTGTTTTCGTGGTGTGTTGTAGTGTAAAACTTTCAGTTTTCTGCTCTTCATTTTGGTGGAAATATATTTATATAGTCACAAAAAATACATTTCCAGTGATTAGTGAATTACGAGTGACTGGAAAATACAAAATAATACTCTGGTGGAGAAAGTGGTAAATTCATTTGATGACTATTTCTCATTCATCAGCACTGCATGCTGCAGTTTCCTTGTCAAAAGCTGTGGAAACTGTGCATGGGTTGAATTTTATTAAAACTTTGGGTGAGGTACCTTGAATTGTATTAATGCACCAATCATGAATTATGGTTCTGATTTCTCTCAGCATTTGTCAGGAATCCTCTGGAGGATTTCTTAATGTTCCCAGCCGTGAGGTAATTTTCACCCTAAAATGCTATATTTATTCGTTTTATTTGTACCTTGAAGATGCTTTCATTCATGGTCTGACATGTAATTTGGGAAGTTTCTCAGTTTTAAGCCAGTTTTATCAGGATTCCACAACAAAAAGTGAGGTTTCTGTTATGTGTTAGGGCTACTATAATAATAATAATGCATTAATCTTATATAGCACTTTTCAAGGCACTCAAAGACGCTTTACAATTTCATGCACTATTCATTCACACCTCAATCATACTTGATGGTAAGCTACTAATGTAGCCACAGCTGCCCTGGGGCAGTCTGATGGAAGTGTGGCTGCCAATTCGCGCCTATGGCCCCTCCGACCACCACCAACCACACAACGACATTCACACTTGGGCAATGTGGGTTAAGTGTCTCGCCCAGGGACACAATGACAGCATGCGCTCAGGCGGGGACTCAAACCAGCGACCCTCTGGTTGCAGGGTGAGCACCTACCCACTGCGTCATTACATAGAACAAAATTTCGAAATTAACTAATTAACCTATTTCAAAACTGAAATTGTGAGACAGTCTACCCTTATGTTTTTAAGTATCTGCAGTATTATGAACAATGCTAAACAAATGTGACTGTGACAATTTGAAATGTCATTTAATACATATATTAATATTGTATGACTGTATGTTTGACTTTTGTACGCTTTTACTGTACATGATGCAGTGGTGATGCATGTGAGGTATAAGAGACTGTGGCTGGCCCATTAGTAATGGAATGAACAGATTTATGATGTTGGTAATTTACAATGAGAATATAAGCTCTAACACAGCTGAGTAAGGCATAGATGGAGAAAGGAAAGGTCTGTGTTTGACGAGTGTGGTAATTTTAAAGGAACATCTAATTCTCCAGTGTTGTTCAGCTCTCATCAGTTGAGGAGCCTACCTCAGTCCACTAAGAAGCCTATTTAGCTTGACAGATGTTTAGAGAAAGTGCTCCAAAAAAAAAAAGAAGCATTTTTAATACACAGCTAAAATAAAGCTGTCAGCAAATTTAGAATTAATAAGAGCCCACCCTTTGCTTTTAAATAAAGAGAATAAAAGTAAACAGAAATGCATTTCTCTGTGATTTCATAATTTTACCTATCAAAGCAGTTATTAACAATGCTGCAGGCAACTTAATGCCACACAAGTAATACATATTTCAGGAGCAGAGATTACCTGTGTAAATTGCTGTTGGTGGTGGATACAAATAAAGATTTTTCCTGACATAGAGGAGTCATTGGCACTGTCCAAGAAGATTTAGCCAAGTCATCAGTGTATATACATATATCAGTAAAACAGAGCCAGTCTGCTGTCAGTTTGCACTTGAATGCTGTTAAGTTGGCTGTTACAGGGAATTTGTTTGTGATAATACATCGATTAACTGAACAGGTAAAAATTGCAAGTTTGTTGTAAATCTGTTGCCGTCTACATACTCAGAAATTCACCTTAAACAGAATTTCACATTAACTACTAACATTCAGAGTCCAGCCAGAACCTCATAGATTTGAAACAGAAATTCAGAAATTCCTCCACAAATAGCAGCAGCAATTTAACTGGAAAAATGACACCTTGCTTTATATAGGAATGTAGCCAGAATACAGCCAGCTGCTAACTAGTCGAGTTGAGTCACCTATGCATTGCAGATGAGTTATGCTGACTTGCAGAGGTGACTGCAACAAGTTGGCAATCTTTCTGCATCTATAAATTTTAAGGCAATTATTTGCATTATTTATCTGAGAGTGATTGCAGTCATTCCCAGTTGTTCCACAATTGTTTGGAGACAGTTTGCCTCCCTTATGATCAAAAGCGGTCACCCGGTGGTTGAGGGTGTTGCACTCTCAACTTCTGGGTGACCATTTGTTCCCACAACTACTTTCAATCAGTGTCTGACAGCAAAAAAAAAAAAGATCCAGCGAAATCCTCGGGCAACCACCGATGTTCCCTAGGTGCAAGGAGGCTGGTGTCTTATTTTTACTCCAGTGTGACTGAAATATAATGAAATATCACTGATGAAGACTGGCAGCTAGGAGCTCAGGAATATTGACAGCGAGATATTTTAGGCATGTGGGAGCAGAGAAGAATGTAGACCAACAATGGCAGGTTAGAGAGAGAGTCTGGCATTTGTTGTCAAGTTATAGGCAATATTGTCTTTGATAGCCTCACTAATACATAATGTTTCAGTAAGACAAGGTAAAAACTAAGGTTAAACATAAAGACTGTGAAAAAAACTGTGTAACCTGTAAATGCTCTATTTAAGTTTTGAATTTTAATTTCCCAAAATCGAATGGTTTTGGACTGATACGGTTTGCACCTGACAGCAAGGAAGCAAGAAAAATATACTCAACAAATATTTTAAAGTATGGATGCAGTAAATAAACGTTACTGCATAAGTGAGAAGCTTGTACCACTTTCCATTGCAAATTCATCAAACATAGACTAACAAGCCATTCAACCTTGCAAACAAATCCACATACATACGTGTACATACATATATTCATGTAGATATACATGCACATACATAAATATACATGTGTATAAACTGTGTATGCAATTAAACTAAAAGCAAAGCTTCAGGTTTGGGATTTCATTCTGACCTCACTTATTTACCTCCCAAAGTTCCCAAGTTATCCTTCTTATTAGGACACTGACCCACGAGTCCTCTACAGTAAAATGTAATTTCACCTTTTAACTCACTGTTTTTATATTTTCTCTGTTTCCCATCAAAATATTCTCAGAAGACACCTCTTCATTTTTCCTCCTCAACTCTTCTTGCTCTGAATGCTTCCCTTCCTATGCGATATCTATAAAACGCCTTTCAAGTGCACACATATCACACAATTAGTCCGCCCACTTAACCTAATTTAAACCAAGATTCTGACCCCAAGAAGTGGAGTCCGCATGATGCGGTTGTATTAACATTTATGCAGCTACAACATGATCATTCCACCAGTTTCTTCAGTTCTTTCTTTTCATACTTATAAGGATTTAGAGCTGAATTGCCTAGAATCTAAACCAGTGCTAAACATATGTCATACCAACGTTTATTATTTCACACAGGCTTACAATAAACTTACGATTGCTGAAATCCCACGAGGGAGTCATTCACAGTGTTAGGCAGTTTTAATGTCATCGTATGAAGAGTTTGAAAGAAAAACACAACAAACAGACAGAAAAAACAAAAACTACATTTGTTTAATAAATTGCCCACAATCATGGACATTTTATTTTAACAGTTTTACATGTTTGATCTTAGATTTTCTTGTTATCATGGAGTTTTATTAAATTCCTGTTTCCAGGAGTGAGTCATCTGATACTGCAAACATTTTTATCCTTCCTATGTACTCATCAAACTGACATCTCACTTGGTTCAAGAGAGCCGAGCGGCACTCAGGAGGGGATCAAAAAGTCAGGTTTGCCATTTCAGATTTTAGCATTCCTGTTGATGAGCACACTGGGTAACATCAGCTGAGCTAGGCATGCTTCCCCAAAGCTTCTCCTGTCTGACACTTTTTTTTTAGACCTTTTGGTTCTTCCCACCTCATGACAGAGATTGCTTTTAACTTGAACCAGCTATGCTTAAACCATGTTGTGGTTAGGCGTTTATTCGGTTGTCCTCAATTATACATCTGTTCATTATGTTTGAAGCACATTCACATTCTAACACGAGATAACAAAACAAAAAAACATACTGAATAAAATAAACACATCCCAGTCCCACTCAAAGGAGCACATCCCAATCAAATGATAATCATTTCAGTGCAGCTGTCCACAATTATCCAGCTCCCTGCTCCGTTCCCCATCTCCTCCCATGGAGCTGAAATAACAATGAAGGCCACTGGATGACCTGGATAACAAAGAGCTTGTGGAAGTGTTTACCTTAAAGAAGCAGTTCACTCATTCACTGGCAGTAACTGTAGCAGTTTGCAGTTTTGTTCATGCAATGTGCACTTTAAGGACTGTGCGGTCTTCTTCTTTTTTTTTTTTAAATGCCTATAAAATACATGTTCTTACCGTTTTCTGATCTCTACTTGCCATATGAATTATGATTCATGACAAAAACACTGGTGGACGTGGGGTGAGATTAGCACTGCAATAATTCTGAGTGTGTTGGGTACATGAATAGTTAAAAACAGCATACAATTTTGACATGGATGAATGAGATTAATTTACATTTTCACACAAACAAGAGTTCATTCAAGAACTTTCTTTACTGAATCATAACTATGTGCCTCGTGTTTCTTTTATCAATGATCAGTGTGAGTATTTTTTTAAACCCCTCTGTAGCTTTCACAAAGATGCATATATCTGCCACACCTCTTAATCTCTGAATTCAGGTGTTTTCCAATGCAATCCGATCTAACTTTATTTATAAAGCACTTTAAAAATAATCCCTGATGACACAAAGTGCTGTACAATGCAAGAGAATACATGCATAAATAGATACATAAAAGAACAAATGATAAAACAATAAGAACATAAAATCACAAATAAATATAAGAGTAAGCACATAGACTAAAAATGCCCTCATTATCAATGATATAATCAGTGGTGGACAAAGTACTCAACTCTAGTACTTAAGTAAAAGTACTGATACTCGTGGTCAAATTTTACTC
>JAVDPK010000840.1:0-35860 GCA_034780415.1 Cichlasoma orientale | reverse complement strand
TCCTGTTAAAAGGGAGTTTTTCCTTCCCACTGTCGCCAAGTGCTTGCTCATAGGGGGTCGTTTTGACTGTTGGGTTTGCTCTGTAATTATTGTGGGGTCTTTACCTTACAGTATAAAGAGCCTTGAGGTGACTGTTTGTTGTGATTTTGTGCTATATAAATAAAACTAAACTGAATTGAGTGTAACCAGTGGTTTGTACTTTCTTGTAAACCCTCTGTATTTCCGTTCATGAAGGTGTCTCTTGAATGTAGACCTTGACAATGATAGGCCTTTCTCCTTAAGACTGTTTTTGACTCGCCTAGATGCTGTGAAGGAAATAATTTTGTGATCGTCTGCTTTAGTTGTCTTCTGTGGTCTTCCACACCTGTAGATGTTGCTGAGCTGGCTGGTGCATCTTTTTAAGAATGTACCAGACTGTAGAGCTGCCCACTTTTGGCCACTAAAGTTTTTTTGTATCCCTGTGATTTGTGTATTTTTCGGCCTAATGATGGCCAAACATCTCTTTGGACGTCATATTGAGAATTCCAGTGAAAAGTTACCAAATAAGTTAAGCACTTGGAATCAACTCCAGATCTTTTATCTGCTTAATTTGTCATGAAATAACGAGGGAATACCAGGCCATGAAAGAGCTCATCAGTCAATTTTCCAAGTACTTGATGTTTTGAAAATGGGCGACTATTTATAAAAGGGGCTATAATTCCTAAACAGATTTTTTTTCCTAGGGTTTTTTTTTTTATAGAAGCCCTAAAAAAAAAAAAAAGTCTGTGTTTCAGTCACATCTTGGTGGTTTGACTTAAAATCCACTGTGGTAGTGTACAGAGACAAAACTACAAAATTTGTGTCTATGTCCCAAAACATATGAACCTAATTGTTTCTTCTATGAGCGTCACTGATAACAGCAGTGTCACATTTTTCTGCTGAAGTTTCGCTAATTAAGTTAAGCAGCTTAACAGAATTCAGTCCATTCTAATTTCATTATTTTGTGTTATATATTTTATGTCTTCAGTGAAAAAGACCTCGTCTGTTGACATCATCATGTTCAGGAACCACTCAGAAATAGCGCACAGATTCTGACATGACAGCAATTAAAGATATGAGCGGAAAAAATAAATAAATAATATGAAGAGGTGGGAAGAGGTTTTTCAGTTTTTGACAGATGCATATAAAGTGCGCCATTTGAAAATTGAGGAAATACAGAAAAAATGCAGTAAAAAGGTATCTGTTTGCTTATCCCATTAACAGACAGTGACCTTTTCTCTCCCCTTTTCTCTGTTGTTCTCTCATTTTAAATCACGCTGCCAGACAGATTCCTGTGTTCCAACTGTTTACTGAAGAAAAAACTGAGATGCACAGTGTCTTTTGTGTCATGTCCAAAGACATAAGGTTAATTTGAAATAGGTATAAATGTCTGTCTTTCTGTGTTAGCTCTGTGATAAACCTGCCTTTCCGCCTGAACTGGATTGGTGGAAGAAAATGGATCATGAGATTTTGTTTAAAAAGAACAATACCAGCAGGTGGTCCACAAGAGTTTAAATGCTATAAAAGATGTAACGCGCAAACAAAGATTTAATCAAGATGCTACATTTATTTTAGTAGAAAATCCAAAGCAATGGACAGTGCACAAGAGAGGTAAAGAAGAGAGTGGAGTGGGTGGAGACAAATGTCAGGGGTGATTTGTAACAGGAGGATAGCAGCAGCAGTGAAAGGGAAGATTTACAAGGTGGTAGCGAAACCTGCTATGATGTGCAGTTTGGAGACGGTGTCACTAGCAAAAAGTCAGGAGGTGGAGCTGGAGGTCGGACAGCTGAAGATGCTCAGATTTTCATTGGGAGTGACCAGGATGGACAAGATTAGAAATTAGTCTATCACAGGGACAGCTCAGGTTGAGAGGTTTGGAGATAACGTTAGAGAGGCAAGGCTGAGATGGTTTGGAAGGATGTTGAATATGGAGTTGTCAGGCAGGAGGAAAAGAGGAAGACCTCAGAGAAGATTCATGGATGTAGTGAAGGAGGACATGCAGAGGGTTGGTGTGACAGAGGAGGATGCTAGGGATAGGGTGAGATGGAGACAGCTGATGTGCTGTGGTGAACCCTAAAGGGAGCAGCTGAAAGAAGAAGACTGTAGTAGAACATGTGTCTGTAATTTGAGGCCACAGTTGTTTACTAATGTTTTTGTGTGCCACTGTTGTAATATCCTTGAATCATGTTCATGGTATGTTTAGATCTTTTTGGCATCTAATGCAAATTAAAAATTTGCATTAGATTAAAATTTGAATAATAATTTTGTATTAATAATTATTTAACAACAATGGATCATTTTCCTTTTCTGGGGATGTCATCTTATAATATTCCCACATTTGAAAAAGACAAGAGAGAATGATAATGAATACTTCATTTCATGTTTTAATTACACAGTTACATTGTTCAACACAGACAATAACCTGAATTAGAATGTTTTACAGCTTCACACATCCAACAGAGCGAACAGTTAAAGAGCGGTATTAGCAACAGGGAGGAAAGCATGCAAGAAATAAATACAAATCAGAATTGAATTCTTCTGGCACAGTTTACTTCATCTAAAAATGGCAACAGGACCGTTTGAAGAGGGAAATTAAACAAAAGGACAAAGGTCTTCAAAGCGCCATCCCTTCCTACAGAAACATGTTTTTCTGTAATAATGTATTGCACATTACAGTATAGAATGCTTCCCTACACATATAAAACCATAAACCTTTATTCAGTTTATGCAAAGATTAAAAACAAGACCATCCTGAGCCATGGCTTTTGGGAAAACAAGTGCTGTATCCACTGTTTGCCACCTTAGCTTTCTACTGTAGCTTTAAATTGGAGCCTGTTTCACAGGAAGGACAAGTCGGCATCACATCTGATGAGCTTTGAAGCTTCACTGGTTGGGGTTGGGAGGAAAAATGCCAACCTGCTAATTTTCCCCTTCTCTAAACATGTGTTTTGCCCATTTCATGTACATAGTTAAACAGTGTGCTTGTAGACCCTTGGATGGTATTCACAACAGCAGAGCCCTTATGCATTTGCCATATATAATATCTTCACAGAGAAAAGTAAATGACACCACAGCACTAATGCACTAATTGCATTTGTTTCATTACCCAGCTGATTCTTCTGTATCCCGCTGTCCAATGAAACCAAGAAGAGTGAAGGACAATTTGCTCTTTCCTGTGTAGATTTGGACTGGAGCCTCACATCCCCCACAATCAATCAAGCTGACGTTCTCTACTGCTGGGACATAACACAAAAATCTGAACCAAAGTGAAATTTAACTGAGATGGTTGTAGCTTTTGGTTGTGTTTTGGTCATTTATAATGGTCTATTGGGTTTGGCTTTGTTTAGTTTATCCGAGGGCTTACTCGAAGACATGGAGGCACACACACACACAGAGCGCTTGAAAGTCGAATGGAACTGCCAACCAACACAATGTTGTCTGGATGTGGATATTATAGAAAAACATGGTACTGTACTGCAAAAAAGCTGCTGCTACATACTGTGAATCAATGTGCCACTGTACGCTGCCTGGGATGTTTCATTAAAGCTCTGAAGGTTTCAAGTAGTTTGTACAGAGACATAAAGAAAAAAGATATTCTTAAAAAAACACACGCAACTGTATGCACACAAGTACACACACACACACACACACACCATGCATTCATTTTTTTTTTTTTTTTATCTCTGCAAGGCTTTGTGACTGTAAGAACACGCAATTAGCAGGCTGTTTGAAAGGAGAGGCTTCTATTGTTTTTACAGAAGCACTTTTCAGTATGTAGACAACAAGCGCTTTGATTGCTTGAATAATAATTCTACACATCTGAAACTCAGCCGGTTTGTTGAGCGCGGTCTTCACTCCTGGGCTCTGAGCGTGTGCATTTCAGACGCTTTGGTTAACTGGTGTAGCCAAGCTCTAACCTTATTACATCTGGTCTGCTAATTCACACCGTATCAGAACCTACTATGGCAATGCAGGAGTACTTTGGTCTGTGCTTTTATTGGTTTTGGACAACAAATGGCATGTCATGGTCAATTGTCTGTTCAGTTTGGTAATATGCAGGTCTGACTGCATGTGCACCTGTTTCTAAACTCCAGCAGTATCAGTTTTGTTAGTGGGATGTGATTTAAAAAAAAAAAAAACCCAGTAAGGTGTGATAGGCATAAACAGATTTAAACATTATGAGTAAAGACAGTTCCTCTCAATTCTTTTGCTTTCATGATAACTTTTGAAGCAGCGTGTGTTTGCGTGTGTGTGTCCATGTCTGCTCTCAACCCGGCTTTTCAAAGTCCAGGTCAACCTCTCCTGGTGGTTAGCTGTATGGTCACAGGAGGTAGCTAGTGTGAGGGGAGGGTTGTGAGCAGTGGTTTGTGGTAGTAGTGGAGGAATTCGACATCGGGGGAAAGGAACAAGTTACAAAAAAAAAGAGAAAAGGCTGAGGTCAGCGCCTTAACATGGTAATCCTAACACACATACATAAATGCTACACACGGATGCAGGGGTACCTTGCAGCTTATGTCATTTGAAATATGGTCTCAGATGGTCCAAAAAAAAAAATCCAAAAGAATAAAAAGCAACAAAGAGTTTTTGTTTTTCCATGCCCTCACTGCAAAAACAAAGTTACCTTTTTTTTTTCTCCCTTTTGGTCCAAGTGAAGGAGGCCAAACATGTAGGCTACACAATGATCAATACAAAATACTCACACACATTTTTGTCAAGGCCTTGTGACTGTTTAGTATTCTCGTGTTTACCATAGGTTATTGCTGGAGCGTGTGGGAAAGCCTGGAAAAAAACAGAGTGAAGGAAGTGATGCTACTCTCTTGGCCTGGAATTAAAGACCTGTCCCCAGTCAGCAGCTTATGCTCAAACTGTATCTTTGCAAAGGAACAAGAGTCAGCTAGGCATTAAGAGCAACATTTTAAAGATTGGGTATCAAATTAGATTTGACATGTACTGTAGCTTAACACTGGCATATCACTTAATCCTGCACCACGGGAGAAACAAACACTCTTAACCACATACACACAGATTGATGAGGCCCAAGAGAGAGGATCACTACAGGGGCGCTTTGAGCTAAATGGCTGGTAAGAAACGGAGCACTTGACGTGATGCGTCAAGTTTTGACATTTCCAAAAATTGGTGCGAGTGAGAAAAAAAAGAATCTAATTGAGTTACCACTGAGCCTTTCTATTAATACACACTGTTGAGTCACCTACTGCAGGATGCAGAGCTATTTTACCGCTGTTGCCAACAGTCTCCTCCACTCAGGGTCACATGACACTTTGATTTGAGTGAAAATCGAAAAGGTGTTTAACTTGTATGAGAGAAAAAAAAAAGTAGTTGATCAATTTGAGAAACATGTACTGTGAAAAAAAAATTCTGGACATTAAACTTTAAAGGTTTCTGGTATTTGGCAAACACATTTTTGGACCTCTTTAAATACTATGTACATTCACATTAAGTTACTGATGTTACTTTAAATATATTTATATGTATCTATATTATATGACACCCTATGGGCAGTTGCTGAGGTTCCATTCAGTAGCTGAATTCTCTTCATATTGCACCTCCGTCCTCTCACTGTCTTACAATGCGAGCAATACAAAATATTCTACAAGAGGGGTTTCCATCTCATTAATATAGATTCAACAAATCAAACAATAAGTACAATGCGGGGCTTCCTCTCATAAACAAGCGTCTTTGCTCTGTCTTCACTGCTCAACCCAAACTTAAAGGAGGAAAGTGAAAGGTAACAAAACTAAAACAAAAGTCCATCTTTCTGGATATACACAAGGGCAGCACATGTGGACATCAGCAACAAGAGACATTATTGAAAAATGAAAAGAGGAACAATATCTACAAGTGGGTTCAGCCCCACCCTTGTGAGTGCTTTGTGGCTCTGTCCAAAGCCAGCTGAGGGGTAGGGCAGTCTCGAGTCAAGTAGTGGGGGAAGAGCGTAGAAGGGAGGAGTGGGGTGAGGGGAGGTAGAAAGAGAGAGGAGAACAAAGTCTACACCGCCCTTTTTTTAGGCTCTTTCTTGTGTTTACCATGCTTTGGAAAAGGAGGGAGTGAATGTAAAGGTAAGAGCAATACCTTGAAAGAGCTCCTCATTGTGGAGCTTTAATACAAAAAAAAAAAAAAAAATTTAAAACAAAAGACGACTTGCAAACAATCCTTCCGTGTGTCTCCGTAATTTGTAATGCCTTCTTGGACAATGTTTTCAAGCTTGTGTTGAGGTTTTTTTTTGGCAGCTCCTTTGCCATGTATACATCATCATCTCCTTTGAGGCTGTGTAGCTTTTTCTTTCCTCTTTGTCTTTGTCCTCTCTACCATTTACAACAAAAACCGCACTGCTGCAGGGTTTCCATTCATTTCATTTAGTCTTTCCTGTAGGTACGTTCAGAGCATTGTCCATATTCACTAGTCTGGGCCATCACTGAGGAATCGCTGTACTTTTCTCCAGACCGCAGGAGGCAGCTGCAAATCAAAGCAGGTCACAGTTTTCTGTCTCTGGGTCCCGTTTTGCAGCTCCTCTGCAGCCCGGTCTTCTCAGAGCTGGCTTATCTGCTGAGGAGGTGATGTTGCTTTGCGTTTGGTTACAAGATGAGTGCTTCTCTTTATCGCTTACTTATTCACTTTGGCAGTGTAATACAAAGGTTTGGATCATGTTATTTTTCATCTTTGAAATCATTTGGGTTCATAATGGTGCAGAGAGGTGAGTCCGGTGTAGATTTTCTTGGCTCGCTAGCAAGGTAGTTAGCAGTTCAAAATTAAGTTATTTTCATATCATTACTGTTATCATCATAATCAGCATCAGCATCATCACTATTATTCTTTATTTAGAATATTTGGACTTCTCTTTGTTTTCCCTTAAAGCCAGAAAGAAACATTTAATAAATACTAAGCTGTGTTTCTGAGGAATTAATCGCATCCCAACTTTTACCCCTTCCCTCATACAGTTAAAAATAAAAAGAAAGGTATTGTGTTCCTTGCCTTTCTTCAACAGCACACTAGAAAAAGTGCCACATCAGGGAACTGTTTGGACTGTTAGTGCACATCTCAGGGCTGGGTGCTGTTATCTCATTGGTGCTAAATTAAAGGGAAATCCTATCCAAGTGCTAATCGGCCTAGTCATCCCCCCCATCGATGCTGCCTTATCACAGCCCTTATTGTGGACATTATTTACCATGCTTACATTACTGAGGGCAAATCTTCAAGTCAAAGCTCATGTCCTCAGCAAACACATCTGATATGTTTCTTCAACAGAGAAAGGAGACACTGCACTCGTCATGCTTTACACTACACTGAACCCCAGACCAGAATCTTTGTATCCGTGACTGTAAAAGAGAAAGTATTCTGGGGGAAGGTGAGGAAATAAGTCCACCATCAGGTAATGAGGAAATGTTAAAGATTAGGATATGAGGGAAATAAGAGCTGAAGGACGGGGAGGGAGCAGTTTGCGATGAAGATTCCTCAGTTTGGTTTTGTGTGGAGTGTGAGCACTATCGCTTCAGTATGCGGGGAAGGGACAAAGGTCAGACGTCAGCGAGAGGTGGCGTCCAATAGTGCGGGGGTGGCTGGAGTTGTGGAGCGAGAGGCACTGCTTGAACTGCTCTCTTTGGGGCTGGCAGAAACGCTTCCACTGCCGCTACCGGCCCCTCCCGCAATACTGCTCTGGACTGCGAGTGACAGGGGTCCTGGAGGAGTGCCCTCAGAGTGAGTGGGGGGCGCGCTGGAGGAGGCGGAGGAGCTGGAGGAGGAGGAAGGGGTTCCTAGAGGGACACTGCTGCCCCCTGGCAGCCCCTGTAGGCCTTGACCACAGACATGGTGGTGCTTCTCCCAGTCTTTGTGTTGGCAGAAGGAGCCACAGTAGCGAGCTGTGTTGCAGCCGCTGCACGTCTCGCTGGCTTTCCTCCCACAGTTCCAGCAGCTCTGTTGAGACAGTAGGGAGAGAGTAGGTTGATAAAAATAAGTCTACTTTCTATCCAAGGATAGCAGAGTTTTTACTTCCTAACTGTATTACTGCACAAAATTTCCTGCATTTTTTTAAAATAACAATTTGTTGCTGCATTGTACGTGATGAAACCTAAACTAAGTCACATTTGTAATCAAGTTTGTGTGTGTCATCTGCAATTTGTCTGTTACTCTTTGCATGGGGATTTGATGTTATGGATTTAATTCTTGGTCCAAGGCCACTGGTTTGTGTTACCAGCAGGTGGTGGTCAACTGCTCAGTAATGGCCTCAGCCTGGCACCCTGCTCCAACCATCTGGGTCTGTCTGCTTTTATTTACACAGACAACTGGACTGCTTCTGCAGTGATGATGGCAACATGCTGCTGCACCAAACCAAGAGAAGCCAGCTGCGTGGATTACACAATACAAGATAAGGGGAATGGAGCAAAGAGTAATGGATGGATCAAGGGAAAAAGAAGCTGATGAGCGAGTGAGAAATTAAAAATCCAGTGAGAGGAGGATGAGGCAGTATGTTGGTGGGGGGTCTGTGATACTCACTTCACTGGAGTCTTCCTGCTGGTTGATGACTGTTAGCGCATCCTCAGAGGCTTGCCTCTTGGCTTCAGCCAGTGCCCTCTCCATTTTAGAACGCTCGGCAGAAATCATCTCATGAGCCTTCCTCTCAGCGTCTGACACTGCTTTCTGCAGCTCCGACATCGCCTGTCGCTTCACCTCATTCACTGCCTCCTCTGAGAGAGAGAAACAAAGAGAAAGAAAGAAAGAAAGAGCAAGAGAGAGAGAGAGAGAGAGAGAGAGGTGTTGGTGCTTATGGCCATCATTCCATCCAGCCAGCTCTGTCTGTCATCCTTTATTAAGGCTCTTTAAACTGCCATCTTGTTGTATCGCGGCAAACAGATGTACATCATCCAAGATTTAAAACTTTATGCCAGAAAAGTGAAAAAGCAGCCAGACTTCAATAATTTATTCAAACATGTCTGGTCACAATAAATTTCAGAGCTGACAACAGCAGATGTCACCAACTTGGTTGTTCATCAAGCCCCCTGAACGAATTGTCATCTTGTCATGAGAACAATTTTACCAGAAACTGACAGAGTTTACAGTAAAGGGTGAATAATTTCCCCAGCAGTCGACAGACACGTCTCCACTGGAGGACTTCCTACAATGTAGACTTCATCACATGCTCTTTTGTTTTTCCAGCACGAGTCCGCCATATGAGTAAGGAGGCTTTGTTTTTATAACAGGCAGGTGGGTAGACTCCTTTCCAGATGGCAGTCTAAAATAGAAACTTCCTGTAGTTCCTTCTCAGTAAGAAGCCAAAGTGATTACATTTTGTGGTCTTTCATTACTGGCCTCACAGCGCACAACATGTTTTCCCGTAGGACTTCAGAAATAGGTTGCCAAAAACACGCTATTTAGTATTCAAATGCTAATGTGGTATGTTGCGATGACGATATATGAATTCTTCTAACTTATTTTGTGCCATCAAAGGTGGCAACATTTTTAGAACTTGAATAATATGTCTCCAGATAACCCACATGAGCCAATTATAGATACACGTGCACACGCATAAAGGCACGAATGACATGTTAAAGTGGATTGCTAGGTGGGTTAGACGATGCTGTTCTCTCCACTGCTCCCCGTTTCCTCCAGTCAGTGTTTGTTTGAAGGGAAACTCATAAATAACTGTCACTTTTCCTTGCCGCTCCACTCCACTTGTTTCAAACTACTGTGCAAAAAGATAGGCAGCGAGAGGGAGCCTTATCCACACTTTGCTGCTGTGTATATGCACACGGCAGTGCGTGCATGGAGCCCTGCGTGAGCTTGTGTGCATTCAGCGCTCGTATGCTAAAAAGTTTGTATTCTGTCAATGCTGTACACATATAGTTACACTTAAGACGCACTTCTCTATGCTTTCCCACATTCCCTCACTACCTTCATTTTATTTATACTCCTTTTTCCTCATACCCCTCCTTTTTCTCCATTTCTTTCTTCTCTCCCTTGCAAACACTATCTGCATTATTCCAAGCTTCTCAATTATCTGGCCTAATGCATGCACCACTAAGATTAGTTTGCAAATTTAATTAATTCTTATCAAGGAGACTGCATAGCAGATGCTGGGGCAATTAGCACTTAATGGAAAACACGGGGGCAGCAATATTAACGTTTTAATTCCGCGGGGATTTGGCAAGTCCCTGAGATGTGTTATTTCTGTCTGCTTTTTCACACTTCAGATCTTATTTTTCAAAAGCACTGCAGTCTCTCAACCTGAACCAGACCAGAGAATACGTGTCTGGTTTTAATTAAAAAGCAAGAGTTGCCGCAGCTACATCAGGCAGACTACCTGGCTGCTGAGATAGAGCTGACACATATGCACACACACACACACACACACACACACGCGCACACAAACATTAGAGGTGAGATGCTGGGAGTGAGATATGTTACTCACCCTGCTTGTTTTGGAGGTGCTTTAGTGCTGGGGAGAGCGGGATGCTTGTAGTACCTGTATGAAAAACAACTGCAATTAAAAGAGCCTTTTCCTGCTGGTGAAAATGCAGCACAGTATTTTGCCGACAGCAGCAGCAGCATCTTTTCCTCCGCAGGGTATTGGAGTGTGAGTGCAGCATAATGGTGCTGGGACTGAGGTGGAACAAGGGCTGAACCAGACTACTCCCGGGATGGGCTCT
This sequence comes from Cichlasoma orientale, assembly GCA_034780415.1. NCBI lineage: Eukaryota > Metazoa > Chordata > Actinopteri > Cichliformes > Cichlidae > Cichlasoma > Cichlasoma orientale. The sequence continues at coordinate 25,184 of JAVDPK010000840.1, read as the reverse complement.
ATCTAACATGCAGGTCCCATGCGATGCAACACTCCCACCTGCTTCCCTTTGGCTACAAAATTAGCCAAAAATAATGGTGAGGATTTTTTTTTTGTCTCTATATCTCAGCAATTCGTTTTTGTGTATGAAATGTGAGTGATAAAAGTGGGATAAAAACTTGAGTGCTTCCCAGGATGATGGAGACCAGTTAAACTCCACCTTGTGCTGCGCTGCCGCGGCCTACAGTAGGCCCACTGACTGCATTTTCACTGCAGCTTTAACTGCAGTGGCCTTTCATAGTGGTGACAGATGGAGGGCATTTAAACTAATGACACAGAGGACCTCCAATCCTCTGGCCTGATGGACCTACAGCTGTAAGGCCTCTGCTCTGTCTGTCTGCAGCCAGGGTGAGGGCCATGAAGAATGACGATGGTGGTTGTGTGTGTGCTTTGTTAGTCTGCGTGAGGTCAATCATGGAGACAATAGAAAGAAGAGGATGCCTGGGTCTTACCAGCTTTCCTCCAGATTTCTTCTGGCAGGTATCCTGAGGGAGGCCTGTGTAAAAAGTCTCGATGGATCTCTGAAACACACACGCACACATACACAGGCTCACACTCAGTGTTGATTGCACACACACAGCAACAAACTGTTGATCTGCTTGAACACACATCCATCCACGACTACCCTATAGTTTCCAGTCCTATTTTTGGAACTGATAAAAATTACGTTTGTGGCAACATCAGTGCACTAAATAGGCTGTCACAGACTTTTTCAACCATTTCTGGGAAGGAACTGGAATATGGGAGCTAGAAGTGAATACAAATCTTAATTATGAATGAGCATGCTGTCGACATAAGGGTGCAATCAGCTGGTTAAAGATCCAGGATGTTGCAAGTAGATTTTCTTGTGCCTCCCAGTGTGAGCTAAAATTTGTAAATCTGCCGTAAATATCATCATCTGACTGACTCGTTGCGTCTAAATTGACACATTAAGGCATTTTCAGCATTTTAAGTAAGCCCTACCTTGCTGTGAGTGTTTTGTTTTGCCAAACATACCCTGCGTGTGTTTGTCTACCTGTCTGTCTGCCTGTCTGCCTTTCAGCAGCCGAGGAAGTTCCTATGGGCAGTGATTCGCTGCTGCTAGCTGTGTTGGAGGAGTTGTGGTGAGGAGGAGGAAGAGGAGGAGGAGGAAGGCAGTGCTGTCCGTTGCTCCCACCTTTTTTCATCTCCTCCACGTCACTGTAGCGCCGAATCCAGTGATTCATCTCCTCCCGGTCGGCCTCCTGGCAGCGGCGCAGCACCGTCAACGAGCGCCTTGTCTTCTCTACCATGTCCATGATGCAGTTCAGGAGCTGCAAAGGCAAAGGATTCAGGATATTTACTCAAAGTGATTAATGAACAAGAGGAAGAACTCTGAAAAAAAAAAAAAAACTAATGAGAAGGAGGTTAAACTTTCAAAGGAAAGGTTTTGAAGTGGACCAGATTTTTTTAAAACCATTAAAAAAATGTAATAGGTCCTGAGAACAAGACCTCTTCAAAAGTTAAGAGCCACTTTTGGAGCCACTTTTCTTGTCTCAAAACCAGACGTGTGCGCTTGCGTGCAGCGGCTGTTCGTGTCTCTACTGATCTGTTCATGGATTCTGTGCTTGTCGGTGAATTTCAATGTCTGAGCGCACAACAGCAATGATAATGTAACAGCTGGGCTGCTGATGACAACGTTGAACCAATTCCTTCCACCCTTCTGCTCTGTTCCTTGCCAGCTCAACAGATTTCCTTTCTTCCTCCCTCCCTCTATTGTAACCAGTATAACTGTTTTCCAAAGTGCCCTGTCTTTCCAGACATAGAAAGGTCTGCTAAATGGGTTTAGGATGGTTGACATTCAATCTATATCATTATTCCCATTCATCTTTCCCTCTCTCTGTCTGACTTCTTTCCTCTGCCTCTCCACCACCTCCCTCCCCTCTGAGTTAGCTATATTTATTTCAGTGAAGTGTTTCTAATTTGGCAGGGGTCCAGGCCTGGCCGGTTCTCTCCATGACTGCAGCTCTTGTCTCAGCTGCTCTCCCCAGCTGGAGCTGCTCTCTGCTGGGTCCTGAGCTCCATCTGGGGCCCTATTTCTCTCTCTCTCTCTCTCTCTCTCTCTCTCTCTCTCTCCTGCACTGTGTGTGTGCCTTTCTAGCCTACATGGCTTTTCATGGAGCTGAGTGCTAGGAATCCAGATAGGTGTGTGTCTGTTGTTAATTTACCACACTGACGCAGACCTCGTAAGGTCAGCTGTCTGTCAACTGCTAACTCAGCTGGGACGGAGGCCGTTCTGTCTGTCAACATCTCCTGTCCTTGTCATCTGCATGCCATCTTTAGCACTAAATGTAACTTTAATCACCTGCTGACCTCTTAGCTCTTTTTTTTTCTCTACTGTTTTAAAATGAACGAAGCAAAGAGGTGGTTGTCATTAAGCACAGCTGCCATGCTGATACATACATTATCGAGGTGCTTCCATTCCTCTGCCCACTCTCGATCTGTAAGACGGTGGTCGATCACCTCCTCTTGGCGAGCTCCGTGCACTGCTGTAACAAAAACATAACAATAATGTGCCACATTATTGTCATGTCGACTTCCCACATCATCAAGTGTTCAGCACAGTTTTTTTTTAATAACTGTGTCAACATAATGAAATAAAATCCTGGTCTAATTTCTCAGCGCTTACTAATTATGTACAGTATGTCTGTGGTTGGTGCCTTCGTCCATTAGCTGAGTGTGCTAATTTCATGTTCTTGTTTTTAATTTACTATATTTTCAGTGCAGTTTTTGGTGCATGCATTTTAATGTAAAGCATATAAAGATGAGAATTTGCACCGAATGATCCAAATTCTGCATGAACTAAATCACACGTGAGGAGCTTGAAGTGACTGAAACACCCCGCAGCATTAAATCTACTTTACATTGGTTTCCATTTGCATTACTGTTTTTTTTAATCAAATAAAAAGTGACACACACTCATATCTAATCAGTGAGATTGGCTACAAATTGTGTCTTTCTATTTAGGAAAGCAAAAGAAAGGCATATATGGTTGCTACAGTTGACCACATGGGCATGTATGGCTGTGGTCTTTATATAGACACAGTGCCACGAGGATTATCACGCTGAACTGACAGCTGGCCTTTGTTCTCAACATACACCCCATTTATATATACTGAAGCTCGCTCAGTCTTGACCGTGAAACTGTGTGCAGTATGACTGTTGGAATTACTGACTTATCTAACCAAATGAATGCTTTGCAGCTGTTCTACCTGTCTGCCGGTGCCTGTCTCGGGCTTCACGGTGGTCATTATGTCTGTAAGCATCTCTGTATTGGTGTGCCAGGGCCATGTCTTCTAAACGATAGTGCTGGGGTCCCACTTGGGGATTGGGCGGGTGGGGGATGCCATTGGGAGGGTGCGTGGGGAGTCCATTTGGAGGAGGGTGAGCAGGAAGACCTGTGCTGGGGCTAAAGCGTTGGCTGGGGCTGATGGTGCAGGGCCTCTTAGCCAGGTGCTCCGGGTGCAACCCATCTCTCTCTGAGCTGTCTTTGGTCCTGTGGAAGAGGACAGGGCTGTGGATTAATTCAGCGTTTCACTGAGTAATTCAGTGTTTCTGAGCCCAGATGGGCTGGGAAGGCTGATTTAGCTGCACACACACACAAATAATTTTGTCTCTTATTTTTGGATGTCATTACTCATCACTGCTTTAAAAAGTAATTGCAAAAGTATCCTCTGTAACCAGTTTAAAAGTTGAGTGAAGAAAGTGTGGGAAAATGCAAACCTTAGCAAAACTAACAATCCAATGTTATTACAAATGTCAAAAAACTTTAAAAATACACAGTATTCTTTATCTCTTCATCTCATATACATTGCTATTTAATTTTATTTTCAGGTTTTGTTGTATTTATTTACAAACATAAATATGATGTATAAATATATATATACAGTATTTATAAGTTCCCAAATTATCTGTCATATTGTACAAATGTACTAAAATTTACTTCCATGAAGAAGTAAACATCTGCATCACCCGTTTCTCATCTCACTTTTTAAAAAACAAAGCTTTTGCACTGCATTTATGTGTGCAAGAAAAGAATTAACCTTTATACAGATTACTTCATGTTTCTCTTGCTAGTCCATCCGTGGCCCTGCCAAACCACAGTGACTAATATGGAAACTGTGGGATGGCTTGGCAAGCACGAATATACAATGCCAGTGTATTATGTCAGAGTTCAGGAGGGCATGACAAAGTAAAAGACAGAATCTCCTTTAAATTTGATCAAGTGGGGAAAAAGCAGCTGTAAATGTGTAGATGTGATTTATTTTACAGTTCCTATCTGTTGTCTATCTACTAATGTATCTTTGTATTTGGCATACGGTAAAATAACATATAGCAACAGGAGAATCTGATGGATTATTTTTCAATGAAGACTCAAACGGCTTGGTTACACACCGCGGCATCTAGCATCGCAAATTACACCAGTCTGAGGAGGCTCCAGTAAGGAACACAAATGTGTCTTTTCTTAAAGTTCAACAACTCCCATATGGTGTATACCAGCGCGCATACATACTCACTCACACATCTTATGTATCCCTGCTGAGAGGTGCTTGTTGTTCAATGGCAGTAACTCCGCGCCTCTCCAAAGCTTTTGCACAGCTGTACACCATATGTATCAAACAAAACCAAGTCCAAGCGTACACCCTGCGTCTCAAGCTCTTAATCTGAATATCCTTCAGCCTACTCTTAGATTGCAAGTATTTCTCCCACCCTGCTCTTGGGCTTAAGGGGCAATATGGGCTGAATGCTGTGTGTTTGGCAGATGTTTAGTGACACTCATTTTTGTCTGTGTATTTTGAGCATGTGTGTGTGTGTGTGCGAGAGGCTGTGTTTTCAAGCCATCTGGACAGTTTAAATGGGAGTGTTGATATTAATCTGTTTAGCTGGATGGCAATAGCCAGGCATTCAGATGGAAATCACTCTTTATTATCCTGGGGATCAAAGGCGAATGAATGCAACACTGACGATGATGGTGTGTGTTTACGGGTGTGTGTAGTCGTTCTCGGTTATCCGTTTCTATATTATTGTGCATGTCAGCTATAATCGTACGCATCCCTGGTTGTAGTAGCTAACAAATCAGAGGTACAGCTGGCATGACGTAGGCCCTGGCCCAGCTGTACACCCCCACCTCCCTTCCTCTGAGTCCTGCCTGCTGCGTATAAGCCAGTGGTTGTGAGGAGGATGTGTGGGGATTACTGTGGGATTGCATGTCCAGCTCCAACCTCTAGTCCCATTCAAAACCTTAACCATCACCCACCTCCCCACACCCTGCCTAGGATGTGCTCAGTATTGTGGCCAGCACATCACCATCTGGACACATCCCTGACATATGGACAGCGGCTGGGAGCCCGCAGGTCAGGCAATGTAAGAGGGAGGGCGAGAGAGCGGGGTGAAGAAGTCATCAGAAAAGAAGGGCAGCGCCAGTAAGAGAAGAAGGAAGAAATGAAAAAGGGAAACGTCGGTTAATTCTCTCTTGTGTTATCCTCTTAGCTGAGTGAATAAATCAGAGTGCCAGGGAGAAATGTGGGACAATAGCAATCTGTAGCTCTGTTAGACTTTCTGTCTGTCTTTAGATAATGTTCAGGACATGTACTGTACTTTGGTCCCTGCTCTCTTCCTTGGATCTCTTTTTCTTTTGCCTCTCAGTCTCTCTTTTCCCTTTCCTATGCTGCATTTATCTCTCTCCTCCCTCCCAGACAGCTGGCAGAGGCAGTCTGGCATCAGGGCTGTCCAGACTTCCGCCTCCCGCACAGAGGATTTATAGCCTCCCCTTTTCGCTTGGCATCCTGAAATACCCTAAAATAATTCATTTATAACAGTCTGTGTAAGACTCTGCCAATGCGTGTTCACGTCTGACGTCTGTGCTTTCTTTGTTTTTAACAGAGAGATGTTACCTGTCAGGGGTCCTTCTCTTGCCATGCTCATTCATCTCCAGCATTATCTCGGAGGAGTCGAGGGGTGAGCTGGCGTTCGCGTCCAGGAGTAGCTGCTCGTGTTGGGCCAAATACTGAGCTGGGGTCTGCTTGGCCAACCTGGCACAGTGAAGCAGTTCTCTCTGCAGCAGGGGCAGGTTTGCCTTCAGTGGTAAAAAGAGGGAAGACGGGTATCACTGATTAGGAACGAAATAAGTTGCTACAGGAAGGACATACTGCAGATTTATTGAACTGGTGTGAACATAGATTGTTGAGTGGACAGGAAAAGAGCTGAGAAACTTACAGTGGTATCACAGATAGATGGGGTGAGAGTGAAATAATGCCAGATTAGGATGAGGAAAAAGAAAGTGATAGATGAAGAGACAGGATGAGATAAGGCAGGTCCCCTGACACATTCCTCTAGCGTGTGTCTCACTCTCTTTCTCTGGGGTGTGCTGTTGTGTGTCTTTTATCTGTGTGTGTTACGTGTGAATGTGTGTGCAACAATGCTGTCAAATAGCTCTCTCAGACCTGTCTCCTTGATATAACACAGCTATTGCTGCAATGTCCCAGATGTGGAGGATCATCACACGCCAGGAGGTCTGACACTCACACACACACACACACAATCTCACACACACCCTCTTCCCCAGACGTTACCATGCACATTGTACCACTGTTTATATACAGTATGATGGCCAGCGCACCAGACAGTATATACATACAGATTTCCCTTTTCACTTCTCTTTGAATCCTTTCTGTTTGCAGCACGAGGAAAGGAGCACGTTTCCTCACACGCTACAACACTGACCGCACAGAGAAGTAAACTTTGTGCATTTCACCTGAAGACATCAGGCTTGATTTGTTTCATATGAAGTCTACAAACAGACATTTACCTTTAAGAAAGGAATGACAAACGGCCTCAGAGGGAAGTTGGTGGCCTCGTGAAGTTTAGAGTGAAACTCTTCAATGGTGAGAGTGGAATTCTATCCAAGACAACAAGAAGTTTGCAGCAAAGAGAGAACATAAGAAAAAAGGCTTTTTAAACACTTTATTATGAAGCCGCAATCATTCCAACGGATGCCATTTCCTTATCATCTCCACAACATGTCTTTATCTGTTTCGATTATGTGCACAGGTTCCTAAAATGTGTAAGTAACATGATAAGTTGTGCAGAAGAGCTTAATCCGGGCTCAGATATTTATACAAAATGAATTCTGCAACATAATTAACTGTTTCGTTGCCATAAAGAACATTAATAAGATAAAGGAATTACTATGAGCAGGTATATTGTAGCATTATTGAAATGAGTAATCAGAGGAATTCTACATAAACATAATCACAACTTACCACCAGTCCCAGCACAAGGCTGCGCACTCTCTCTCCAATCTCAGGCGATATGTCGTTGCCAAACTGCTGCAGCGTGGTGAGAAAGCGCTTCAGCTTGCAGAGCTGCCGGGCACCACAGGCTGGCGGGAGCTGTTGGTTGGACAGCGAGGCTGTTGAGGACATGGCCGGCCCGTTGCTGAAGCCGTTAGGAGTGGACGGAGCACCGTTTAGCGATGTAGGAGAGTGGCTGCTCCCATTCAGCACTGCAGATAAACAGACAGAAGGAGGAGGCAGCGTGAATTGGGTCAGTAGTTTTGGAGGGGCCTGAGGGGCATCTGACAGATCTAGGGGCATGACAAGAACAGAAGCCTTTAAATCCTGATGACAGAGGAGTGTTTGGCTGAGATGAATTAAATAAAGCGAGCAACAGATTTAAATCTGATACCACGTCTCCAGTGCATGACAACTGTAGTGATGCAATTTGCTGCTAGTTGCTGTGTGTGCGCTTGCAGTAACTTCAGCTGTCTCACAAGTGGTACCATTTGACTCCCACCCCAACCTATCCATCTCCCTCTGTATCAGTCTATTCCACCCTGCTCCTCACTCACTCACTCACTAGGACACAACTATAAGAGGAACTTGTTAAAGAGGTCCCAAAAATAGTCCTATGGCCTGTGTTACTTTTATTCCAGTAGCAGGTGTGTAGCTAAATCTGGGCCTGCACATGTCCACCAGCTGAAAGTACATTTGCAGCTTTGAGGTTCAGAATAGGCACAGCATTCATACACATTTATAATCAGTCGCATATTCGTCTTAATGCAGGCACAAACAAACAGGTAAAAACACAAACACATGTGACCTCTCCCCCGTAAAGCTCTTATATAAATAAAGGTATATGTCTCTGTGTATGAATGCTGTATGTATGCTGGAATACCTGATGATGACAAAACGTGACATTGTTTTCTCTCTTTCTATTTAAAGTATGTACCTAAAACATCATGATAACAGCATATGACAGCACTCGCTGTGAGCACAGCATCCAAAATGTCATTTTATTACTGATGCAGCTGTGTAATCTTTTCGGTGTGTATTTTGTAGGGTTCTACAGTGAGCTACTGTTGACTGTACTGGTCTAGTTGCTGTGGTTCCTCTCAGGCACGCTTGTTGCTCTAATCCACGGGTCGAGCGCTTGAACACATATGGACTAACCCATGTGATTCTAATAGGCTGCACTTGTGTTCTGGTTTTAGAGAGAGGGGGAGAGGTGCAAGGAGAGAGCTACACTCCTGACCACCCGCCACAACAGGTGAAACAACATAGTCTGTCATTGCTATATAGGGAAGAAAGCACTCTACACACTGAAACGCCATCCCGGCCGATTTACCCTGTACCGACTGCCGCCTGACCAGCTGGTAAACAACACAGGCACACACACACACAATGCCATAGCCACACTCACACACGCACTCCAAGACACTTGTCCCACCAGCAAGGACGTTACGCACTCCAAAAGACGCACGCACACGGACCCCTGCAGGGACACACCTGACACACAAGTGACTTCAACATTTGTTCATCAGAGCAGGGAAGAAACACATATTTGAAATTTTCCTTCCTTTACACAAGCGTATAGAGTGACAGATGACCAAAGCAGAACAAATGGCTGTGTAGTCCATCGCAGATGGCTGCTGAGGTATTGCAGCGATGTATGCATTAGTAAATAGCCTGGTCAACATGTAGTAGGTCTTAACATAATAAATGTTTTTTTTTTTTTTTTTACTGAAATACAGCTGCAGTAAAAAGTTGCAACTCCAATTTTCATTTTCAGGGCAAATTTAGGAAGAGGAAAGGAAGAGTTTTCAAGTCAAAAAGGGACCAAAATTTCAACAAAAACACAGACACACTGATCACACTGTGATATTACATGCTAGGCCATGGATTGGTGTACAGTAGTTTTAACCCCAATACCAACTACCTGGTCTATGCTTAGCTATTCATTTGAGCTCTGTAGAAAAACTGTTTACAACGCATTAGATACACAACTTTATCCTTGTCCTGTTTACTATGAAATAAAGGTTTAGAGCAATTTCATTCCATCACCGATGCAGCACGCCAATCAGTGCTTTTCTTACACCTGTCTCCCAGCAACTAAGCAATCAGTGCATTATGAATAGTTTATTTTAAAAAGAAAAAAAAAAGAATCGTTTATTTTAAAACGTTTGGACTATAGATGATGCTTGTGGTAAATGAATCACAGTCTAAGGTTGTTAAAGACTAAAGTGGAGATATTATTTTTTAGAAATAGGATAGAATACATAGAAAGAATCCTTACTTGATTTACTAGTGGTAGGGGTGAATGAAGCACTGCGATTGGTTGCTTGGCTGACAGCAGGGGGGGGAGGAGGCATGGTGGGTGGGGTGGACCTGGGCTGGGTTTTCACATCCGCAGGTGAATCTGGCATTGTTCCAGCCTTCTGCACTCTGCTACCTACAATATAAAAGGAGAAGACAGACACAGTTGTCAAGATGGAACTCCATATTTTCAAAGTGGAGACCGCTGGTTAAGAAGAGAGCACTGACATCTTCACCTGGGAGCTATTAGTTGTTTTCTTAAACCCTGCATATATAGAACAAAAACAAATCAATGCAGCGAGTTGAAATGAATCCAAACTTCTATTGTCTTTCCTGTTGGAAATTCACGGGCCTGGGAGACATACAACACCTGCTCACTAGCTCAGCTGCTCCTGACTGAGATCCCCCCTTTCGCTTCCCTCTTGCTCTCTCTCCTTCACGCATACACAATCCATGTAGCTGTGACATCCCAATCAGAGCCCCTCCACTGTAACCTCCAACACCCACACACTCCTCCCCGCCTGTCCCTTCTCGTTCCCTAGTTCAGACAGCCGGCTTGATAGCCAGTGACAAGTGCAGCTGGATCTGCTGCTGTCCATCACTGTGGCCTGGCTTTCAGCGGGGCTCTGTCCTGCTACCAGAGGCTTCACTGTCCTCTGCCAGACACCCTGCCAGGACCAAACAAGGCAAGGCCAAGCTCTTTAGTGTGAAGGCAATGGATGGTACAGCAATGGACATGAGAAGAAAACACAACACGTGGTTGATATGAGATGGCCACAGGCATGTGCGAGGACTGATGTGCTATGTTGTATATTAGTGGCAGGGGGGCCTTGGTAATTTATATGCAGTGCATCTTACACAAAAACACTGTCATGCACAAAACTGCAAAGACTAAGTCAATCTATCTATCTATGTATCTATCTATCTATCTATGGAGTGTTGTGTGTTTGACTGTCAGTGCAGCTGCTGGAACTAGATCCTTCTGCAATGTAAACTTGAGCTGAGTGTGTGATGACTTTTTCAGCCTGAGAAGATAGTGGGGGAATGAAGAGCAGGGTAATGAATGTGCACAATGTAATAAAAAATCAAATAAAATCACTATTAACACCCAGTTAATACATATGTTTGAGTACTGCAACTCTATTACTCAAGTAAATACATATATTCAAGAAGACTAAGGAGAGTGCCAGTCTCCTCTACTTTAGCAAAGCTGATGTAAACCATACTGTAGACTTTCAATGCTTCTTAACTCATGATGCATCATCGCTCCTTCTGTCTTGTAGTGCATCACAGAGGCAGAGAATCCAAACAAGTTATTAAAGTAGCTTTTGTATTTTGTATATCTTCATATGCAGTGGGCTTTTCATAAAACTATATTATAGCCAATGTTAGAGCTGGTGCCTCGCTCATGTGCGCATCATGGGTGTGACCTGTATTTTAACGCAAGCACAGCAAGTCCGACTAACCCTAAGTTAAAGTCCTATGGGTAGATTGTGTAAGGCCAGTCAGTATCTCTGACAAGGTAAATTGCAATTATTCCTCCAAAGTTACTAAAAGAAAAACAAATAAAAACGGATGCAGGGCGCAGACGCTGGGATTCAGATATTTGCCAAATTTGGAAGAGGAGACAAATAATTAATTATTTACCACAGACAGCATTTTGCAGAGTTGATAAAGTTTCCCTTAACTCGATAACTCACAGTCAGTTGTTTTTTTTTAAGCAGTTCGGGGACTTTCCCCCTTTGTATATATAAGATCAAATTTCAGTAACGATTTTTGGGAAATTTGATTTTACCACCATTAAAGATTTTACAGAAAATAGCGTAATGGGTGAAATCGGTTTAAACGGCGTGTTCACACGTATCTGTTGCTTGTCTTGGCTGCTAAAACACAGTAGAGACACAGAGGAGCCTACACGCCATTACAGCAACATGCTGAGACAGTATTTTCTTTACACAAAAGAAAAAAAATAATTACACATCACTTTGCCAGTTTCACAAGAACGGACAAATGATCACGCACATGATTCACTGTCTAAGTTTATGAACTTTCCCCTAACTTAAAAACACGCAAATTTGATTTTTAAAGAGAGTCTGGAAGTTCTTTCTCTGTCTCTCTTATATGCATGCTGTGACTCTATGTTTGATTACTGTGTGTGTGCTTTGAGGATGTTGCAGAGGCCTCTGATATAAGCGCATCATTTTTCACAAACACCGATTAGCAAACATTCATTATAAAATTGTATTTTTTTTTTAAAATAAATTACTGTCATCTGGGGCCAGACACAACCAGTTAGTAATAATGTCTAACACTTCTCCTAATAAAAAAGACAACAGAAACCCTACACCAACACCGCTCTCAAAGCAAAATGTGTTAAATCCTCACTGGACTTTATATATGTAGCTGTAGCGCATTAACTAATATATTAATTCACTGCAACACAATGCATTTTCATTTCACTCCTGTGAAATGTTTTCCTACACAAACCCCTGCCTCAGTTGGCCTCGGTCCTTGGTGTTAGCCTATTTCCGAGAGCTCGTGTAGCTGCGTTCAACAGCTGGTGTCTGTATTTAAAGAGTGCCACACTGGAGTGTGCAGTGTGAGAGCCATTGACACACTGATCCTCAAGAACACGAGGGGCACTCTGCTGTTTGCCCGATGCCAGATGCTCTAAACATAAACACACAAGGTTGTAGATAGAGGCAAATGAGGCTGGGTGGTATAAATAGATGCAGCCATTCTCTTCTATACACTGCTAAACATGTAAAAACACACTACATGCTGCTGAATTGGTGGACTAATTCCTGTATAGAGGCAGCCATATGTTTCCGTAAACCTCCTCTTTGAGTAAATTTATTATGCCGCACTCTGTACAAGTTCTTTTTTAGAGTGTATGAAGTGTATACCGACAAGTGTGAAGCTGCTTACAATAAATGGAGAGGAAAGGAGAGGAGGATAAGGGGACCATTCTGTCTGTCTGCTCCCACCGTGGGATTATAGACAGCTGTTTAATCTGACCAGCTACAGAGACAGGGCAACACGTACACACCACGCTCTGGATTTTACTTTTAATACATTAGGAAGTCTGCAAGGTCTGGATCCCCATCTGTGACCATCTGTGCTCCAATTGTGCTTTGTGTTGAAGGACAAAATATTTATAAAGTATAAAAAGAGAGAGCTGCGTAAGCCAGGTAAAGTGGACCTGTGGTTAAGATTGAGGTTCAGGCATTGCTTCTGTCTGTAAGATGCTATCCCCCCACCACCACCACCACCACCACCACACCCAGCACACGCACACGTGCACACGCACATCTGTGTTTTTTGGTCTGAAATATTTCAGAATATTGTGCAGAAAATAAGACAGCATGATACAATCATTACCTACCTCTCTGCTGCTGTCTGTGGCTGTTTGCCTCTGTTGCTCAGACTCTCTGAACAGCTGTATGTCTGTATGTTTGACGTAATCGGGGCTAAAAGATTGCTCACCAAAGAAACAGTCCTCAGTCTGAGTTCTAAAAATGTTCTCTGTCTTCCATGCCCCCCTTGTGCCATGATGAAACAAGATGAAAAACAATTCACTGCAAGACACACAAAACCACAGATAACAAACTGTACGAGCGCGCATGCACAGCGCCGTGGTTTGTTTAAGTCATTTGGGGGTCTCATTATAGATTTAGAGACACATGTTTTCATGTTAGTTCCTTTAAGACAAGCACAGATAGAGATATAAAGACCACCATGTAATGATAAGATATTAGAAGGTCATTCAGATGCTGGTAGTGCAGTGTGGTCTCATTTTACATGTCTGTGCGTTTACTGTATGTGTATCTAGGCATTTGTTCCTCCACTGGAAATGCAGCTGCAACTTATTAGCTTTAGCTAACCGCTGCAGAACAGTCCCCTTAAATCCCCCTGTCTATTCAGTCTCTCATACTCCGCAGAGACTCTTGTCAGTGACCACATAGCCCTAAAATTCTCTCTCTGTCTCTCGCTCCCTCCCTCCCACTGTAATTCCCCCAGTCTCCAGGAATGCTGTTGTTTTTAATTTCTCCCAGCTGCTCTGGCTGGCTGCCCAGCCGCCTGGCTTTCCACATCTGTTCCCTATCACACCGCTGTGGAGTCCACACAAACAGCGCCTAAGCCCCTGGCCCCCAGACCCCCACCAGGCCTTTATATCAAAACACTGGGGATTGCAGCCCTGCACCCTGGACCTAAGCCTAAGGGCTAGAGCACCTACAGCACAATCCATTCTTATGTTACCAGCACAAATATCGTTGAAATGAAAAGGACTGTGAACATCATTAGCACAAAATTAATGTCATCTTCCTGAAACCTGGAGCGAATCAAGAGTGTTTTCTCTCTGTGTGCCTACTTCTCTATTTTGACATTTGCCTTGTTATCAGGGTGCACTGAGTCACAGGTAAGATAGGAATGTGTGTGCGTGCGTGCATAAATATTTGTGAGTCGGCACCGAGGCTGCTTCTGCAGACAGATCCCAGACTCCGCTTCATCTTGAGCTGATTTAGAGTTCAGAGGCTTTAAAGCCCTCAGTAATGACAGGGTGGGAGGCAGGCCGGTGCAGTGTGCGCGCACACAAACGCGTTTGTACATCTATCTTTATGAGGACTCACATTAAGTAGTGTATTATCTGGCCCTTTGCTCTAACCCTAATCTGAACCAAATTCTAACCTTAACTCTGAAACAGCCAATGGAAGGTAAGTCCAAATGTTTTCCCTTCACGTCACAGCAATGTCCTCACTCCTACAGTTCAGATTAGAGTTGCCCGAGAACACGCTCAAAAACACACACACACACACACGCACACGCACAAAAACACACACACACACACACACACACACACTAAACAGATGCACAGATGGTTTCACACATGCTTACAAGTTTTCAGAATGCGTATCCTCACGCTGTGGACACAAACACGGACATTTTGGCCTTTGTTACTTAAGAATCGCTGTGATATTACACACGTGCGGCATATGGCATAATAAACATGGTGACCAATAACAAACAGGGGAATAAGGAAGGGAGGATGGGGGGACTGGTTGTCTTCAAACACTGACAACAGCCGTGCTGTCTTTGATCAGATTACCACAAGCAAACCATTGACAATTCACTGGCTTTTTAAGTCAAACACATCTCCATTTTCTTTTGAATGATTAAACTGGAGAGAGAAGAGCAAGAATAACTTTAGGGCAAGCAGAAGGTGAGGAAGGATCAAAGATAATTTATCCAGGACCAGAGGTGCTAAGGTTAGAGGAGCCGTATTTCTGCCTCTCAAAGCTGCAGGGATGCTGTCATACAGTGCTTATATCTGTGAAAGCTGTTGATGTAATTGTATTGAAGTTCTAGCGACCATCTGTTCTCCTTTGGGAGGGCCTGGCTCCTCTCGTCGGCAGTGAAGTGGTTATGTGCAGCATATCACTGCTGCCGACGTGCTCGCAGAGAAAAAACTTCCTTTTCAGATTTTCCCAACGGCTGCTAATAAAATCCAGATGCTAGACTGTTTCTGCCTCGCTCCTCGCTTCCCTTACTCCTCCCTCTCCATCTTCGGTCCTTCTGCATCTCTTCTCTTAGCCCCCCCCCCCCCCAATTTATCCCAACCTTCTACATTACTAATCATTGCTTTTCTTCTTTCTTTTATATCTACCTGTCCTCCCTTTACCCTGTTCTTCATTCCCCGCCATCCGTCCATCCTCACCTCCTTCTTTCTCTCCAGCCACTAACTCAGAGCCATTCCTAAATAAAGGAAAGTATTTGTGACATTCGGCCGAGGTAGGCTGTGCCAAGAACAACTCCCTGGCTAGCCAGACACATCTGGAGTGTGTTAGGACTGCACTGGGCACTGGTACCGACACTGGCTATCCTACCGCACATACACACGCACACAAAATATACATCAGAAATGTATAAAAGCTGGAATACATACATTTTTACAAAGCTTACTCTGTTTATTTCACACTGAAAACTGTAATTCATATTGCTCACCATACATGCCAGAAGCTGCAGGCACAATTGCTCAGTTGTGCTTGTTATTGTGTTGCTTACCCTTCCTCAGCAGCAATAGGGTAAAACACAGTTTTTATGCATAATTATGCAAGTACATGACTACATGCATTCATTCTGTGGAGGTATGTGAACAGCACCAGAGCACATGCTTGTGTTTTGTGCTTCTGCATGTGTGTGTGAGTGTGTGTGGGTTTGCATGTGTGTGTGCTTGTGTGGCTCCCAGGGTCCCTGTGTGAGAGGAGCTGAACACCTGAACATCAATAACTGTCATGTGAGCCACCTGGGACCCCACAGCCAGCTTGCACCATGGGCACACAGCCATCACCAGAACAGCTGCCACAGTGTGGGGAGGGGAGGGGATGGGGTTATAGAAAGAGAGGGAGGGAGGAGGGGGGGAGAGGGACTGAGAGCAGAGATGTGGGGGAGGAAGTAGGAGACAAGACAGAGACACAGACATGAGGAAGTGACTGTGCATGTGCATATAGGAATGGGACAGAAAAGCAGGAAGGCAGACAAACGAGCAGAAAAAAAAATTACATGTAGCTTCTGCTGCGCATAAAAACTGTTATTTCTACTCATCTACATCTTTTTTTCCCCCCCTCATCCTGTCAGCCGTGCACCTAATTTTGCCAGCTGAGAGCTCAGCCCGAGGCAGCCACGGAATCACATCAGATAAGACTCTCTTTTGTCTTTCCTCTTTCTGATGAGCTCAGTTATTGGGCTTCCTCAAACGTGACATAATTAATCGTAACACCAAGTACACAGTTGATATATTGGTGTAAAATCCAGTTTTTGTTGTGCCATGCACAGTCATGATTGGCATGGCTCCAATAAAGCGAAAGTGTAAACTTAAATTGAGCACAACCGAACCAAAGACACTTTCAGAGTTCTTCAACTTGACACAGCATGACAGGATCCACCCAGGCCTCTGAGTTTGGGTTCGGTAGCAGGAATCAGTAAATAAACTATGGAATTACTGCCTCACTGATCATCTAGAGTGTCTGGCACTGACTTTTTTAATCGCTGACCAATATCAGTTTCATAAATGCAAATATTTCAATGGCAATCAAACCAAAAATGTGTTTGAAAAAAGTACGTTCACAGCGAGCGCACTTCCCCGATCCAAACACCTGCAGCCTCACCCAGCACCAATTAGCTCATCAGGCTTTTAATTACTCTGTTAATTGCATACAGGCAGCATGAAGGGCAGCCTGGGAATAGGGCAAGGAGGCCTCCTGAGGACCCAGTCTGACAAGCCTGACAAACAAAGAGGAGGTTTTCTACCAACAGCAACCACAACAAATCAACTCTGGAGCCTAGGAGGAGAAGCGAAACAGGAGAAAAAAGCTGCAAGTGCCTTACTGACAACACTGTGATATCACTTCCTGTTCTGATCAGGTAGGCGCAGAGGCTGAGACTGTGAACTGGGTGATGAGAGAGGCTGGGGGAAAGCTGAGGTGTCGAGAAAAACGAATTTGAAGGGAGAAAGGAGCAGTGCCTCGTACAAAGAGTTATGTGAACATCTGTGAGTAGCTACACTGCATCTGGATTAGTTCATGCTGGTCACAGGAGGGAGAGAGCGAAGGGCTGGGGTGGGCTGGGGCTGGAGGGGTGGGTGAGAAGGGCTAGCGTGGGAATGTCCCACTGTTAAGTTTCGGGCATGCGGGCTTATTGTATTTGTGGGAGAGTTAGGCTGGAGTCTCCGCAGAGTGACCTGTCTGTCACAGAGCTCTGCGATAACACAAACATCCTCTAAACTGTGCAAACGGGACGCACACATTCACATGCAAATATGACTACACGGCAGCTGATATGAGAACAGTCGGCACAGCAGTGAGAAACTCTGTATCAGTTTTCTCCTCCTGCTATTTGGCATTTACTCTTCATCCATGTTTTACTGTATCAGAGAAGCTGCCTTTGTGCCTTTCCCTCACAGCAGATGTCCTCCTTCCATTTCTTCCAGGAGCAGTGTTTGAGGAGGTGTATCCAGGAAACAGTGGCCAGCGCTCACTTCCTGTGTGACAGGTGTGCGATGGAGGCCTGACAGCTGCTGTCCTGTTCTGTCTTTCCCTCTCTGTATTCCTCTCTCCTATATCTCCCTCTTTCCAGCCAGCTGCAGCAGAGAGCAGTTCTGTTTGTTCTTACGTCACTGCTGCTGCCTGCTGATTTATGGAGCACAAAAGACATAGATTTGACCCTGGCAACATGCACACACCACAGTGAATGCAGCATCTCTGTCTTTCTCTTGCCGTAAACTCTGACTCTTCGCGCGAGTGTGTGTTAAACAGAATGTGTGAACTACGGCTGCCTATTTTTCTTCCCACGTCTATCCCTCTTATGCTTTGTGCGCCGTTAAAAACCTGACACTGAGCTGTCACTTACAGCTAAGATAGGAAAACAAACAGCAGATTAGTCATTCTCCTGCTTGATGTCTTGTATTTCATTTCATTCTGTGTTAAATGTCTGCTCTGTCACTATGGAGCTGTCAGTGCTGACAAAACTGTCTGTAGCCTGAACTATTCTCCAGCCTGCCAGCGCTCTCGTACCTCTTCATTTGCCCCGCGGGCACAGTAACAAAAGCTCCTGACATTAGCCAGGCACGGGGAGGGTGTTCTGTATTATCCTGGAGGACCCCATAGGTTTCACACACAGACATGCAAGAAACAAGAATGTGGCGGAGGAGGAGGGGGAGACATTCATGTGACAGGTTAGAGAGAAGCTTTGACAGTTTCTCCATTTAGCCTACAGCAAGCTCGTGTTGGGAGCTGCCGAAATAAATACCAGCAACTCCTCCGGGACACAGACCGACTACAGGACGCCGCCACAAAAACGGAGCGAGTGGCTGAAGAAGGAGAGCTACTGCTGTGCCAATAACATGCTGATTATGTGAGCTAATTGGCAAATTAAGATGACCTGTTGTCGCGTGATGGTCAAAGAAGGTGGACAGAAAACACTGCCGCTATAGAGGAACTGTGTAAATTTAAGTAAATTTAAATATATGCAAGCTTTCAAGGCAGAGATGACAGAAAAAAATCTATGTAGCCTATATAACTGCATTCAATGTCAATCTAAGACAACTACGCTTAATTAGTTACTGTTCTTAAAGAAAAACCAAGGCTAAATCTAGGAAGGATCATCTCAAGCTTGCATATAGTCACAAAATGATCCACTCGAATGTCTCTTTATGCTCTATTCTTCTCTATTATCCTGAGAACAACTGGTGAAATTACTTAAAACAGATCCGGTGGAATCAATCAGAGTTTCTGGTGAGAAAGCAATATGGCCTTACTCGTTATTCTGGGTGAAAAGGTTAGCAGGTGATATCAGTTCATTTATCGCGTAACATTTTCTTACAAGATGAAATTCTGTCACAGACAACAATCACCTTCAAACGTATAAAAAAAATCTTTACACTACAGAACCCTGCAGAATGTGATCAGGAGGTCCAGCTCGCTATATCACAAGCCTGCAAAATGTCTTTATGGTTTCTCACGTCACATTTATTCCTGTTTGTCTGAAAGTCTGCAGTCAGACATTTTGCAGATGGGATGATTTCTGCTGGAGGTAATACTTGAAATATCATCAAACACGACCCCTATACCCCACTGATGTGACTTTAAATGCTGCGCTCCTCAAAGTCACCACTACTCTTTGACATATTGGGGAAATCTCTAACCTTCCTCTCTCTACACTTCAAAAATCTCTGTTTTCTGACAGGTTGAAATATCAATTTCCAAGTGAAATTAGTCCTTTACACGGGCAACACTTTTATCTGAAGGGGCAGAGTTTCTCTAAGTCTGTGCGTGTGTATGTGTGCGTGTGTGTGTGTGTGTGTGTGTGTGTGTGCGTGTGTGTGTGTGTGTGTGTGTGTAGAGCGAGAGAGAGACATGCACAGGAAGGAAGGCTGAAGTCGAGATTAAGGTCTGTACAACTAGCTGGTAACACACTCAGTGGCTCAGCCTCCTATTTGAAGAGAGACGGAACCATCTGTGTGGCACAGGATCTGTTTCCAGGAGATAACGACATTTTTAATTTCACAAATACTGTAAGGGGAGAGAGAGCAAATGTGAGAGACATGCCTTCCTTCCCAATCTCTGTCTGCACGGTCCCCCCGTTGCAGCACTTCCCCAGATGTCCAGAGAGGACCGTTTTGGAGTGGGGGCCTTAATAACTTCAGTCTGTGTTCCTTTGCGCTTGTTTATCCCTCGCCTGTGATAAAGGGCTCGATGTGGGGCAGAAGGAAAGGGAGGGATTCATTATATCGTGTAGCGGTGGCGATTTGTACTTCCCATTTTCTCTGCTGGCCTGTTCGCTTGGCGTGATTAAAACGCAGCTCGGTGCTACTGTAGATTAGCCCAGCTGTATCCTGTGTCAGACTCTGATCTGAGCACACTTCCTACCATGAAGTAGAAAGGGTGGGAGGTGACAAGATGCAGCAGTGGGAATGGGACAAGGAAAAGACGAGAGTCAAAAGAAGGTCAAAGGTGAGTGACCAAGCGAGGAAATAAAAAAGGTGTGTGTGGGGGGGGGGGGTAGCGGGAGGTGAAATAGGCACAAGATAAGGAAGGGAGGAGGAGGAAGGTTCTTCTTCTTGGCTGTAGCTGTCAGCATTTCAGCTACATACCGCGGTGACATTTGTTTGAACCTGCATTCACAACTGAGTGTTTATGCGAGCTACAAATGCGCCTCCTTTAAAATTGCATAATTGAGGGTGCAATTTTTGAAGAGTCAATTCAACAAATAATTTTCAGAAATGCGTAACCATAAAGGCTAAGTTTTCACCCATGAATGTTCCAGATAAAGTAATTCGAGCATCTCACCTGCTGTGCATTGGAAAGCTGGAGAAAAGACACCTGATAGTTCCAGTGAAAACAGTGTTATTGCTACAAAATGCTGGATGTGCGCGTGTACGCGTGCACTGTGACTCTTAAGAATCTGAGTGGATATGTGCACATTTAGGAGAATGCAAAAGGAAAGGAGAGAAAGAGTGATATTTCAAACACACAATTGGGGTTTTACTTGGCCTCCACCCACTGCTCTGCTCCCACGCTGTGGCGTCAGCAGGCCAGCCATCCAGCGAGTGTGTTTCTCATTCCATCAGATGTTGGGAAGCTGCTCGCTTCTTGACTCTAGTCTCTGACATTCTCCATCTCCCCAGAGAGGCTGGGCAGCCTTGTCACAGTAATGTCAAACACATGTGGAACAGACCAGAGCACAGCCGACCAAAACACACACATACACACACAAGACGGAGGACAGAGCAGCAGGCGGCCAGGACCACGCTGGTTTCTCCCAGTATGCATCAGGATAAACAGCGCTGAAACTATAGAGATGCTGCACTCTCTCATAAATTTACACAAAAAGCACAAATTTGCATATCGCTCTCATTAAACTCACTTTAACTGTGCAATAAGCGCACTGTTGTTCTGCTGTGAGCAACAGTTCTGCCAGAGAACAAAACTCTACTAAGCTGTATATTTCTCTACATCACAGATGTGTACAGTATAGCTCCCCCTGTTAGTTTGAAGACACACAAATGTACATTGAGGGCTGCAACAACTGTAACCAACAACTATGGCTTCTGTAGAATTTGCAGATTTGGAGCTACTGTAACAAGAAGAGGGTGTATTTTCCTCTCTTTATCTATTCAAGGATAATCTTGTCAGCCTAAAAGCCAAGGGTATGTTGCTTCCTACAATCAGCTAATCAGAGCAACTAGTGAGAGGCAACTTGTATCACAAATAAACAGACAATCTGGAGAGTGTGCAAAACAAATTTACACAGGTCAAACAACACAAATACGAACTACTTAGACTTTTGCATATATTCACCATACACTCTGCTGCTGTAGTGTTTGATTAAAAATACAGTGTTTTTAAAATGTGGCATTAGGTTTGCTTCCTAATTGATTACATTTAGTATCAACATATCCTCTTTTTATTGAGGAAATCATTCACACATAAACCCATCAAACCACCCTTAAATCTGGGCGTGAGTTTTTTAAGATCACAGACTAAACTTTGCAGAAAAGAGAAGAAGAAATGAAGCATTATCTTTTTTCTAAAGGGCATATAATGCGTGTATGTTTATCGACTTACGGGAATACCCAGAGAAAGATATGTAAACACACGCAAACACAGGTTTTATATCTTTGGCTTGTGTCAGCCCCTTGACTTGTCTTGTTTGTGATGGCCCAGGTGTCTGTGTTGGGCTGACCACTTGACCGGGTCGCTGTGTGCTTGCAGCTCCCGCCCACCCAGGGCCATCTGCTCCACTCATTAATTAGGAGACAGCCAGTTTCACCTGCACTGCCTGCATTTAGATCCCAATAATTAACGTGCACACACACACACACACACACACACACACACACACACACACAGAGCACACTCAACAAGCCCACACACTCATCCAACAAACACATAAGGTGCATCCAGATGCTGCAGCATCAAGTCAAAGTATAGGCCAGAGCCTTTTCATTTGCGTGTAATGAGACAGACACTGTTTGACTCAGATACTTTAAAAGAAAAAACTGGAGGAAAACTTCTTTCATCTCCATTTCTGCTGTTGAATGCCTGATATGTAACTCACTGATAAACTATTGAGGTGGCATTGTGCCTTTCATCCCTCGGTGGTAAAACAATCATGATGTGCCTGATTTAGCAGAAATGAAGCACAGAATAATAACAAAAGCCATCTCGATGTGAATGGAAGTAAAGTACACCGGCCTGTGGTTTTGCTTGATGCCATTTCTTCTGAGGAAAATTGCTATTATTGCTCAAATCCTGTTATGTTTCCTCCTGTATGTAAAACAGAGGACATCCCATCCATGGACCTGTAGTAGATGGGAACTGAATAAACACTCTGCCGGCACAGGTCATAATGAATGGCCAGCCTTTTAAGAGAGGTACTTAATGATGAAGTGGGGACATCTGCCTTAGCAGGCGGCGGGCCCTGCTGGCCTGAGCAATTGGGCGGCCAGCAATGGAAGGAGAGAGGAAGAGATGCTCACTTGGTGGTGATGGAGGTATAATGTGCGGTGAGGCAGGGTGTCTGCACTGCGGTTTCACCTTTGCAACCTCCCATCTATTGTTCAAGACTATTATCAACTGTTCAATTATTCAGATGATATTTACCAGGGCCAATTATACGGGGCCACATCCTGCAGAGAAAATGGCCAGAGTGTTTTACTGTTGCACTTACATGCAGAAGAGTGCGCTGCTGAGGCTGTTCAAGTAGGGTTCAGAAACCTTTGGCTGCACTTGTTTTCTGCGCTGGGAGCGTCTCCGCACTCACAAGTTATTATAAATCGTCTCCACAAAACGGTATCGCCACGGTGACAACCGAAAGGTTAGCCCTTCCAGCTCCTCAAATCTTAGCATACACAAACACTGATGACACTACAACTTGCACTCCAGTATTTTGAGGCACCATGCAGTTCAGTTAAGGCTAAATGCCTAAATTTATCCCTTCACACCCACCACCTTCACCCAGTCCAGATGGACACCAAAAATCACAGAGACCAAAGATTTTGTGTCATCACTTTGTCTCAACATCACTTTGATGTGCAGCACAGACTCATGTGGCAAACAACCCATGACCTCCTCTCTCTCTCTCTCTGTCTCTCTCTCTCGTTTTATGTCTACTCTCAGCTCTCACACACTTTTTATATCTGCTCTCAAAATTAAAAGTACATGAAAAGAGAATTTCATAAAATCATCATCATCATCATCATCATAGAGTCACCTTTTGTCTGCCTCTGTAACTGCCTCTAGTCAGTAACAACGTAACTGAATTCAATTATATTCACAAGTTCATGACATCCTGCAATGACCCTTCAGCGATCAGAGTGATATGTTACCCTTTCAAGTCCTCTGCATCAATAACAATCCACACTTCAGTAACAACATACGCGCTGTTTCACTTGCAAAGATCGTATAATTTCCCCTGTATGTAACAGTGTAACCATCTAAAGACGTCATAACGCGCAAAACGATGAAAGTCTGCAATAAAGGAAAAAAAGAAGAAAAAGTTATCCTGCACAGACAGTATCCCGATCTTCACTTTCACAGTAGCACTCCGCTCCTACAGAGCCACGAGCATATAATGCTGACCATAACGTGAAAGTTTAAACTTGAAATATTTCAGCATTTAAAGCTTTTACTTCTAAAACATCAGCACGCCAGGAAAATAAAAGTAAAAAGGTATTTGCATTATTCGACTCGAAAAGGTGGATTGTGCAGGTTTTACTTACTTTGTGAAGGTCGAGGTCAAGCTGAGGTAACTGTAGCGGTGATAATCCACACCAAATAGTTTCTAAAACAGATTTTTATACATCATCTCGATCCTCATCATTTGAAAAAAAAGAGAAAAGAATAAAGCTTTGTCGCTTTCTTATTCCCCTTTTTTCTGTCTTTGAAATATTGTGAGGAAAGAGCGAGAGTCTAACAGAAAACAGCGGTTTAACTTTCCTTTGGGTGTTCAGTGGGGGTCTTGACTTTCCAGGTTTAATAAATTATGAGGTATTTCACTTCTTGGTTATCTCGAAAACGAATAAATAAAATCAAAGCCAGAGCTCTTGGATTCTTAAGCAGATTGATGTCTTTGGTTTTACAGTCTGAGTTGTTTTTATTTTTATTTTATTTTATTTTATTTTTTAAGCAAACAGCTTTTTGTGAAAAATCAGAACTTGTCCCAGTCATGTAAATCCGCTCTTGCTCATCTTAACCATCCCAGATCGAAGAAGGAAAAACACAGCGGAGTTTTAACTGCAAAAAACCTTCTTCTTTTATTTTTATCAGAAAAAACAAAACAAAAAAACTATTAACCTGCTATTACTGTGGAAGTCCACAAATCATCGCATCTTCAAGGGAAAACCGCAGAGATTAAGATGCGGATCCTGTATTCGGCAGGGTGCGTCTATTATTCCTCCTGTTATAACTTTAAAACGCTCTTCTCCTTTTTTCTTTTTTTTTTTTTTTACAGTTTAGCCACAGTCCGTGGTGTCAGGAGCAAGTCTTTGTACATCCGACGAGACGAATTTATCTTCCTCTTCTTCTTCTTTTTAATTTTAAAAACACAGTTTCTTTTGCAGCCTGTAGACAGGCTGCTCCAACACCACGTTTCTCGGTACGGTACTTCTCCTCCGACGCGCCAGTCCTCCGTCGCGCTGTCTTTCGGTGTTATGGTCTTTAAAAAAATAAAATAAAACAGCTTCACTTCCCCAAAAGAAAATCACATTCAGCCGAGCATATCTGAAGGTTTCTTTTCCCGTGAATTCACAATTTGAGATTTGCAGACTTGTTTTGTCTTCTTCACTGATGAGTGGAGCTGGCGGGGCCACCGTACGCAGTAACCGCGGCTCTCTCCTCCTCCTCCTCTCTCTGTCCTCGCTTTAGCCTTCTGTCTGCGTTTAAACACCATCTGGAGCTCCTAACCTCTCTCTCTCTCTCTCTCTCTCTCTCTCTCTCTCTCTCTCTCTCTCTCTCTCTCTCTCTCTCTCTCTCTCTCT
>JAVDPK010000838.1:76587-86640 GCA_034780415.1 Cichlasoma orientale | reverse complement strand
TGTCTCATGTCCCATCATTTCACGCCAGAACACAACGCAGGGTTCATCAGGCGTAACACACACATGGGTTACACATGCCTGAAAACTTTGGGGGAATGCTCCTAATGTGACGATTGATGGTGTCCTGGGATCTCCTCCCAGATCTGGACCTGAGCATCACTGAGCTCCAGAACAGTCTGAGGTGCAAGCTGGCTGCGTCGGATAGACCAAAGCATAATGTCCCAGAGGTGTTCTATTGGATTTAGGTCAGGCGAGCGTAGGGGAAAGTTAGTGGCATTAGTTCCTTCATCCTCCAGGAACTGCCTGCTTACTCTCACCACATGAGCCCAGGCATTGTCGTGCACCAGGAGGAACCCAGAACCCACCGCACCAGTGTAGGGTCCAAAGATTCCATCCCAATACTTAATGGCAGTCAGGGTGCTGTTGCCTAGACTATAGAGGTCTGTGTGTCTGGTATTCTATGGCAAATGTCAACTATGCTCCACAGTGCCGGGCAGTGAGCACATGGCCCACTAGAGGACGTCAGGCCCTCAGGCCTGTTTCTGATTGTTTGATCAGAAAAATTCACACCAGTGGCACATATTCATGCGCCATCCTAGAGGAGTTGGACTACCTTTGCAACCTCCAGGAATGGCCTCGTGCTACCAGTAGTGACAAAGACCCTAGCCAAATGCAAAAGTAGTGGGAAAAAGAAGTCAGAAAAGATGGAGGGAAAAAAATGTCAGTGGCCTCCACCTGTAAAACCATTCCTGTTTTGGGGGTTGTCTCATTGTTGTCCCTCTAGTGCACCTGTTGTTAATTTCATTAACACCAAAGCAGCTTAAACTGATTAACAACTCCTCTGATACTGAACTGACCAGATCAATGTCCCAGAATTGACTTGCTATACTCTGATTAAAAAGTGTTAGCAGTGTGCATCAGAGCTAGATCTACAATAACTCTCTTTAGCTCCGTCTCTACATATATAGGGAGAGTAACTGCATTAATAAACAGTGCCTAAACCCTTTATAAAGGGCGACCTATCAGGAAGTCATACCCTGCGTGTATATTTACCACAGTGGGAATTCCACATGACCGCTCTGACTGCAGCCCTTTGGTCAGAAACCTGTTTGTACTGGTTGGAGACGACAATGAGAATGACTCAACCAGAAAATGCAGCAGGAAGGAGGAGGTTTTGCTGATTCACCACTGAGCACTCAAATGGTTTCACATTAAGTAACAAGTATTTGCTTTTATGGCATGTTTTCCATTTCCTGTCTAAGATGACCGGGCTGTGGGTTTTTCCCCCCATATGTGACAATCCCATCCTCTTCCCCCACTGCATCCACACATAAACAAAAGGCAGTCAAAACCGATCCCAAACAACTTTTGAGTGCTGAAAACAACCTTCACGTAACCTTCATCCAATCAAGTATTTGCGATGGCACTTGACGCAAACAACATTGCAGCCAAGGCCATTTTATTTATTATTATTAGAGCCAGTGTGTTCCATGTGTGATAGAATACCCCTTTTTATGTTGATAGAGTGATAAAGGCCTAGTATGCCTGTAATAACTGGGAATTATATTTTATAAGTTGGTAGATGTTTCAACGCCTATACAACTTGCAGATGAAAAATATGGGGATGGAGAAAGCAATGCATACTTTTCCCACATTAGACCGACTCTGAAAAACTTAAAAGCCCTCTCAAATATTTTTCATCCAAGTGTGGAACCAGGATTTCTAAACCAGGAAACTAGCCTCTCACAAACGTGGATGAACTGCGGCACTAGCTTAATTATTCTCCCCAACTAATCCTGCAGGTTATTTTATAATAAAATGTAACAACTCCGTCAGCCATCAAGCTTGTACTTTGGTCGTAACCAGTCTTAACAAGCTGGCTGCACACAGCTGATGGCCATTAAGCGTTTAATAGCTTCTCTGATCTGTGTCCTGCTTACAAACATGACTAACATTTCTGTTGCACCGTTTCCAAAGTACATACAAGTAATACACGCTAACCATGTTTTCTATTGCACACTCACCTTTACCAGGAACACTCATTGCCCTGAACCCACCTGGCCGTATGCCCAGCCCTTGCTTTCATGATGACCCTGATGAAGGTCGCACGATGGAACACTTTGCTCAAGCAATAAAGTTGATCTCCATACTCAAATCCTCAGAAATTATTTTCTCTTCCATGTACCATGGAAGTAAAGTGACGTTGTGCCACAAACATCTACTCTGCCTTTACACATTTCAGCAGTTTCCACTGAATGTGCTTTCAGGGAAAACAGGTGAAATTATATTGTATTCTTAAAATGAACTAACAATAAAAACTAAATAAAAACAAACAGGAAATGTCTCGACTTCTACTCGTCTCTGGTCAAATTTATTATTTAACCAGCCTACTGAGGCTTTGTTGAGCCCTGGGACATATGACTTAGAATCGTATTAGATTTGAACTAAAAGGTAACAGCAAACTCTTGTTTATGTACCCCACACACAGTGACTCCCCTCACAGTTTGAGAAGCACTGCTAATATCTGTCAATACACAAAACAGTCTCACTAGCTTTTTGATTAGTCAACAGTGACGCCTCTTTTTGCCATTGTTACGGATGAACACGTACACATCATCTCAAACTTACACAGAAAGAGAGACAATAAAACACGACATGGTAACACACAGGGCAGACTAAATAAAGCAACACCTTCATGTTCACCAGTAGTTGACTCAGAAGCAATCCCACTGCAGTTTCTTAAGTGCCTCATTCATTCCAATTTGTTTTCTGTATCTTTGCACAGTTGAACCCTCATGCTTCATCCTATTCCTTTTTAACAATTAAGGCAGATTTGTACAACATAATCTTTCAGCCAACTGATGCATTTTATTGAGCCACTGGTCAACTAAGCATCCAAGTTTAACTATATTGTAAAAGGTGCCTATTTCTTCCCCCCCACAAAGAAAACGTACAGATAAGTCTGTAGATGTGTAATATATTAATAAAAAAATATGATAAATTTCTGTTAACTTAAACTTCAAATCCAGCAGACTGTGTCAAAGAATAACAGGAATTTGAAAATAGTCTATAACAGCACTACTACTAGTGCTTTTGAATAATATTCCTTCAAACCTGCTAAGTCATGCATGCTGGTACATTTACCACCGATACAAGAAAACAAACACGGTCCAAAAACAACATAACAGAACAAAAATAATTTAATTAACTTAAAACTAGTCCTCAGAGAAGATGACCTTTTTCCACAGGTTTAGAGGTTCAATGAGTACCACAACTTCTTGTGTATTTTTAATAAACTAACAATCTGTCAGTAAAATAATGTGTTTAGCTCTTTGGATAACAGTACAACCTGCTTTAGTTCCATCATGAGAGTCTCTGTAGCACCACATCAAAAAAATATGTGCTGCATTTTCAAAAGTCTTTAGGGCCAGTGTGCTTTGGGTTCTGTGTGACATCCACAGTTTGTCAGGAAAATCCCCACTTTCAAACATGTCTTTATTTGGAGTCTCCCAGCAGATGGACAATGAGTTCATATGTGGAGAGGACGATGGCTGTGTTAGGGATTTGCCTAATTAGCTGCGGAATGAGTCCTCTATAAAAAGCTGCATAGCCTTCCTCCACTGCTATTAACCTCCCTGTCTGGAAGAAATGCTTGTACTTGCTGCCCTCTTCACGCAGCCTTGTCCGAATGACCTCTGTGGAGACATGCAAGGAGAATTTGAAAAGTTAATCATTTAACATCCTTTTAACTTAGGTTAGTTATGTTGCAAAAGAAAAAACAAACGATGTGTGCATTTACCGTGTGGGTACGCTATGCAGGATGCACAACCCTTTGAAAAAGCAGCTGCCATCATCAGGCTCAGGAAGTCTGATGCCCTTTTCTCCTTTTCACCGTTCGCTGAGCTGAACTGTCTCTTGGCGAGGTGTTTCTTCAGTGTCTCATAGATGAGGAAGCAGATCATGGTTTCCGAAATGCCTGCGTAGGATGCAGTCAGGCCACGGTAGAAGCCCCGGACCCCTTCCGTTTTGTAAACATATCGAGCACACTGCAGCGCATTCATCCTCTTTTCTCCTCTGGCTCTGAAAAGTTAAAACGGGTCAGGCTCATTAGTGACAAAAATCACATGTAGTGAAAGGGTTAATACAAAAAGAAAAAAAAAAAAGTTGTTCTAATTCATCAGTTACAAGTATCACAAAACACCAGAAGCCAACAAGTGCAACAAACAGTTCAAGTCATAATGTCAAATTGCAGAAGAAATTTTTTTAATTGCTTGAATGTTTAAGTCAACTGTATGCAGAAGTTTCCTTTTTGGGTTAAATGACCAGCTTGTTTCATCTTGACTGAATGTTGCTATAAGATACTCAATCCTTCTTCTGTCTTATAAAATTATGGGTCTGTTCTTCAAAGACAGCCTGAACAAACCTGTTCCTGTGACCTCACATGATGCAACTGCCCTGTACTTGGTAATGCAAATATAGACTCTTCTTCTGCGTGCAGGACAGCGCATAAGCAGTGTGTATTTATGGAGCTGGGTCACACGCTCAGCCTCATGCACTGCAGAACCCAACGACAGCAGAAACCTTTAAACTGAGGTAGGCTCAGTTTAAAGGTTTCTGCTAAGGTTACGGTACATGGAGCACATGCAGACCCACCAAGACCTTAAAATAAGTTAGACCACTTTACAGAGATCTGATACTGAAGACTATAGTGTCTAAAGTTCTAAAAATAAATAATTAATAATAATAAGGATAAGCGGAAGCGAATGGATGGATGGATAATAATAATAATAAATACATGCAAGACAGGTGAAAAACTGTACACATACTTTTTCTCCAGCTGCATCCTGGTCTTGACCATCCAGATGGGGTTCATCAGAGAGTTAGTAGCAAAAGCTGAAAACAGGAGCAAAATGAGGATATTCAGTTTCATACTTTGAGAAAAATATATCAAAGTCCCCTAAATGTAACCCATAATAAAGCCACCATTATGGTTTACAAATATAAGATAACATTTTTGCACAGAACAGGAGTGCATTACATTTTAGTGATGTTCATCACATATATGTAAAAAACAGGCCCAGACATCTCACCTGCAACACCAGCGGAGGACATGTGTACCAATCCACTATTAGGGACAAACAGTCCATTGAACAGCTCTTTAGATTTGGAGTAGGCAGCAAAGTAAATGGCTCTAAAAACACAGAAATACAGACTGTTAAGAACTCAGCAGAGAGGCAGCACTGTGCTTAATTATGAATACTTTTTTTTTTTTTTTTTTTAAATAAAGTGAATGTGGTTTTATAATGATTATGTAATGACTCCATTCAGGCTGCTGTGAGCCTTTGACACTGTGTATCCAGAGCAATCTGTTCCCTGCTCTCTCTGCTTGGTTTCTGGAACAGACAGTCACTGCACCAGAATGGGCTGAATAAGCACTGGGCACCACATATGCCCACAGAGCTGCTCTGAATATTAGCCTGTCCAACTTGGCCAGAGGAATGGAGAGACTGTAGAATTACTGGATAATGGATAATGCTGTGGTTACTAATTAACCAAAAGGGAAAAATATCTGTACTAACTCAGATATTTCAGTTTAACAGAGTCTCAATGTCTAATCTACCTTTTATGGCCCAACTATTATGCCTATTCATTTCATTCTTTTACTGCTGCTGTATACCAGAGTTTACATTCAAGACTATCAGCTCCAGGGAAACAGGAATAAGTGCTGACTCTCTGCTGACACTAAAAATAGAACAAAAGGTGTTTTGTTACAGAGCCAATATCATCAAGATATTCTCGCTCTGCATCTGTTAATCTCAAACCTCATTCACAGCACCCAATTTATCTTGAGTTTAAACAATTACTAATAATCCATAAGCAGCGCACATGTTGACAGCCAGAGCCCAGACTAGCAAAACAGTTCAGTCACGAAATGCTAAGGTGGGGGCCAGGGGGACTCGGAAGCTGTTACCATGATAACAGCTTCCTGTTTACGGTTTATGTCTATATTTCTCTCTTGTCATAGTTGTAAACAGTCTCATCCTTTTTATTTTCTTTTGTTAGAACAGCAGACTCAGAAATAATTGCTCCATTTCACTTCCTCTGCTTTGTTTATTTTTTGTGACTATGGAAAGCATCTCAGTGTGTGTTTACTTGTATGCCAATGGGCAGTTATCACTAACACAAAAACCTTGTTTTAAGAGTTTTAAACACATTTAAATGGGTAAGAATGTGGTAATATTGATGAAATAATTAATTTGAGAAATTAACATGAAAGGAGTAATCACTGAATTCATTGTACCTTGAAGGGGCAACACCCACAAGATTCGGACCCAGTCCACGGAAAAGAGATCTTGGTCCCTCTTTTTCAAGAATGGATCTAAAATAGAAGCAAAGGACCATGAAAAATTAAACAGAATTATTTAATGACCTTTAACAAATATGCAAAGCCATACATGTTAAGCTGTCTCCACATTTGCTGTACCAAATGTCTGTGCAGTGTTATCCCACATTCTATTAGGGGAATTAATCTGATAGCTCACTCCTGCTGCAAGTGGTACACCAACCCTGTTCACTCAAGCTGGTTTTGCAGCATTACACTGTGCCCAGTCCATTTGATATCGTTTGTGTGTCATGTTGACAGCATTCCCTCCCTTTTTTTTTTTTTTTTAACTCCTTGAAGGAAATGGCATTCAATCTCTAGGTGACAGTCCACTCTGTCTGGGGCTGACCAAAGAGGGATGGTACATCTTGAGTGTGGGTTAGTTTCTGTAACATAAACCTTGTCACTCAAATAGGATCCATGCATTCCACTCCTCTCTCATTAACACTCAAAACAATCCTCAGTGAGAAGACATCTTGAGTTTAAAGAAACAATAATGGCCTATGTTTAAGTCAGTGTCCAGGTTCAGGGTTTCATTGGCTTTAGAAGGAACCTGAAGTCCACTGAATATCTTAGACTCAAACTTGAGCCTATAGAAAGTATGGAGACAACTCTCCAACAGTTCTGACAAAAAAACCAATATGAGCTAAATCACGATAAAAACAAAAACAAGAGATCTCCAATGACAAAAATTGTCTTCAGGCATAGCTAACTTTTACAGCCTACCGCTGAACCAGTCTAGGCCTGTTCAGTCCTGAGTGTAATATAAAACTGATGGCACTGTGGTGAAAACCTTCCCACTGGGACTGCTGGTCTTTCCCAGCCTCAAACAGAGCTATGAAAGTGCCACTTTAATGGACACTATAAAGACCAGCTTTATCCATAACTGAAAAGCTTTGTAGAAAAGGATGGTAGTATTGCTCAAAATAGCTGGTAAAATGGAGTTAATACGAGCACAATACAGTGTGCTTAATCCGCACTTAATGTAGGACAGGATTAGAAGCCTTTGTTTTAAGACTATGAAAGCAGAAAGCAAATGACAGTCTCCCAAAGCATTTCCACAGACCACATAAGAACCTCATAGGAGTTTATACAACTATTTTAATCAAATATTACCACATAAATACTTTACGTTGACCTATCAGGCAGGACACAAATAGTCACATAACTATGCTGCCAGCCCCTAGATAGTCATCCTTAAAAACAAAGTACCCAAGCTGTCAGGAAGGAACACGCTGTCCCAATTTACAGGTAGGAAAATTAAAATGCCGCAGGGAATTGCTCAGACAGTGTGCTGCAGCGCTGTTTGCCTGACAACACCACAAACAAATATCTCACCGTAGGACCTGCAGCAGTCCAGGTGTAACACCCCCTGGTCGGATAACCCCCGTGCCACTCAGGGTGCCCAGTTGGACCTGGAAGACAGGCCGAAGGGTGAGGCCCGAGGACTGCAACCGTGTCTTCACCACCTCCAGGGGACAGGTCACGATGGCTCCCATTGTACCACTACATCTGCACATAGAAAATTAGGATTATTGGTCTTAAGATGTTTAAAATCTTGCAAAACAGAGCAGGTGTCACTCCCTCTATCAATCTATATTATGACTCCTAACCTGCTTATGGTAGTGTGAGTGTATTTTTTGGAGCATTACTCAGACTTTGAGGAGAGTGTTTCTGTAATAATAATAATAATAATAAAAAAAAAAAGCTTAAGAGCTTACTGGCCAAAAGCAATGAACAGTTATGGTCAAAGAACAGGTCATTTGCTCTGCTGTGGAAACACTGTGTGTTAACCCAACACATCTGGCTTAGGAGTTTTACGACTCAGACTGTGTAATTGCACTTGGAAACGGCCCTTTGTGTAAGGAAAGACTGCTTAACACAGTGCTTTCAGTAATTTCCGCACAAACAATTTTATTCAGGTCTTTATGGCAGTCCCTAAGACATCCTTTATTATTAAATGTGTAACCGTGTCAGTAGCAAGCTTAGAAGTCTAGAACAGATTAGATTAAGCCTCTCAGTGCCTGAAGGACAGAGTCAAACATCTTAGCAAAAGTAACACCTGACCTAGTTGTGCATTTACTGTTCACTAGTCATCCATCCACCAATTTGTGGTTGTACACTTTAATTCTACTCTTGCATAGGTTTTACACATTACATAAAAACACACACACACACGCAACCCTGTTCAAATAATGCGTTGGACAACTGCTGAAGTCATGGCCACAGATAAGACACAGGGAAATGTGCAACAGCGCACTGACGAAATTGCAAGCATGTTTTAAGTAATCGAGACAAAGCCGGCGTACAAGCTTAGCCGGCATTCTGCTTTAATATTCAATGTAAACTCAATTTTCTGAATGATATACCACGTGTTTTCAAGACCACGTCAAATCATTAGGCATTTCACAAGTCAAGATCTGTCAAAAACCTAAAGGCAGGTCGTTACAATTTCAAGGGTAAAATGGCGTCATTATAAGACAAGCCAACGCTGTCACACGCGACCTTAACATTAACCCGATCCCACCTAGCTTCTCGGTCTTGCATATTACCAGCAGAATTTAATACTTTGAACTGGTGTTGCTGGCATTACTAATATGGATGAATACGAAGAGCTTCAGCGTTACATAACAGCAGGACTTGACAGAGCTAAAGGCTACATACCCTCTCGTGACTGCGCCATTAGCGTCACACTTAGCTTACCGCTACTTCACAATATCGACACACAACTCACAGTGTCCGTATGTAGACCGTGTAAAAATGTAAAACATGACATTACTCTCGGCAATACTACGACAGCCCCATAATCTAAGCGGTCAGGTCGATATTTGCTAGCTAACGATAGCTAGCCGGCATTAGCAAACTTCAGCACGCTAGCACATCCACGGGAATAAACGCCGGGTTTTTCATTGTTCACCATGACTTTAACTAGTTTTTTGTTTGTTTGTTTTTTTGTTTATTGTTTAAGATATGAAGCGCTATTCGCAATTTAAGCACACAAAAAAGGGTCCACTGCTGAAAAATTAGAAACCTGCCCAGCTGCATTTAAATGGTCGTGAGGTGCCGACACAAGCTAGCTCGCGTTTCTGTTTTAGCATGCTGGCTGTGGGTTCTGTCACATCAAAAAATACCTTAAATAATTTAAAAAGTAGTTATTACAGTTATTAAATAACACATTCCTATACTCCTCGTGTTATATTAACATGTGAGCTATTAACAGCTGGAAGCAATAATATTAATGAGACTCACCCCCCAGCGAAGAGATGCAGCAGTGTGTCTCTCTGTGCCATCTTTTTTTTTTTTTTCTTTCACAGGTCCAACATATTCTTATTACTTCTCTGTTAAAACCGCGTTTGTACCGAGAAAAACACACTAAGACAGTATTATGATCCCAGTGTGCCCCGGTTCATCTATCTCCTTGCCTCTACCGGTTTTGGTGGCGGAGCTTCAGGGTGACCTGAAGAGTGGTTCGTTCCGACGTCAGAGGGCGGATGAGTGGGTGTTGTCCGTGACGTGGGCCCACGTGCTCGCCTGTGGCCTTTTGCAAGTTATTATTACGTAACTACAGGCATCAGCCCAGCTGAAGAGCAGTAGGAGCATAGATATATATACATAGATACCGCATTGATCGCTGACTCGTATGCCTACGTCACCGCCATATTGGAGGGGGC
>JAVDPK010000838.1:60290-75257 GCA_034780415.1 Cichlasoma orientale | reverse complement strand
ATATTTATTATTATTATTATTATTATTATTATTATTATTATTATTATTATTATTATTAATAATAATAATAATAATTATTATTATTTTTATTATTATTATTTATACAAGTCATCCCTGAGATAAACAACACTTCCTACTTCTAATACACTTAATTTCACTGGCAAATATATGCTATGCTGAACTTATTGGACAGCCTTCGGGTTTTAGGTTTGGTACAATTTCACAATTGGGGAAAGTTGAGAGAAGTTCGATTAAACAGGTTTCACTCTGTAAACAAAGATTCGGTCCAAAGTGCAGGAACACAGGTACGCGTTTGCGTAGAACTATTTTGTTTTGTTTATCTCTTCCATGTCCTGTTGATGCTCTTCTGGCCTTTCCACTTTAACCTAGTTTTAAAAGGCTGCTGATACACTGATTAAGGCAATGTGATACTTAGAATTAAAATCAGCCACATTAGAGCCATTTTTAAAAAAAATCAAAACTAGCTTTTTTATAAAAGTTCATTGCATTCATGGTTATCTAAGCGTTGAAAATGCTGACATCGAGTGACCAGTTATGATAAATGCAGCTTCAGGACGGACCCTCATTGCCAGCTGGATTTGGTTTCATTTCTCTGGCTGTTTCTGGTTCTTTTGAACTATACTGACACTTCTAAGCTGCAGGCTGCATTTAATTTCTTTCATATTTTCACAAATCAGTGTTTTGAAGCTGAAACAGCTGCTGAATATGGTGCATTGTGCTTAAAACCATCTATACCACCACAGGCACTGAAGTGTCTCGCTTCCTGTAAGAGAGAAACTGTCACAGGAGTTGGAGGCTGATGCCATCTGAAGCCAAATCCTCCTCCACACCCATCTGACCACTCCCTGCCTGTGACCAGGCTGGTTTCACCCATTACCATTTAAAGTGCTCCCAACTTATTTGTTTACCTTCTTTAGTATTTACCTGTAAAGCAGCACCCAAATCTCATTTAAAGCAACAAGGGAGGCTGAAGACTTTCTCCATGGTTAATAACATACAGCATATCCAAGCCATATGTGTCTCTGGGTGTATGTCTATGTGTGAGGGGGTGGGGTGGGGTGAGTTAAGCATGTGTCAATCCTCACTAAGAACAAAAAGTAGATTGCACTCTCACATCCTTATAGCGGCATCCTGTTTGTGTAAGAATTTACTTTAAAACATAACTGAGACTTTATAACACTGCTGCTCATCAATAGAGGGCTTTCTGGATCTCTGGGGTTATGTGGGACAGATCTGCTTACTGTTTATTTCCCACAGTGTTTTATTAAATTACATTTAATGCCATCTATTCTTATCTAGAACCGAAAATTTAAAAAAAACAAAAAATAACTTTCACCAGGAGGTCCTTTGAGATTAAAATCTCTCTCTTTGTAAACAGTCTTTTCTATCTCAGTTTATATCTTGTCTTGGTTACATAAGACCTCTTAAATTTCCTTGTTGTTCAAAGCTTGCACAAACTTGTTTTTGTTGTCTCGAGAAGTTACACACAGGTGCTTTCCATTTATCCAGCTGATAAAGACTTCACATCTGGCCAAGTGAGCTCACAAAAGTCTGTGCAACATGTCCTGCCACAAGAGCAGCAAACCCTGCTGTAAATCCTCTTCCACAATGCAGACACTTTGATAAAGGATCATGATATTCAGGTTTTCCAGTAAGCCAGCATGCATAACTCAGCAAAATGGAGTACGGCCATGATTAATCTCATCATTTATACCTGTCGTTTCCTACCGTTTCACTCAAATCAGTCCCATCTGAAGGCCAGCAGAGCTGCAATCGAGTACGTGCAAGTTTATACTTTGCATGGAGTGTTTTTACCCAAGCTGGGAGAACACAAGTGTTCTTTTGTATCTATCATTTCAGTAATTTACAGTGGTCATCTTTGTAAACTCTCTACCCTTCTCTGTTTTGAAACAACAGCTCAGAGGCAGTGATGTCTCATTTTATTAAAAGCCCAAAACTAGGACTTCAAGGAAAGGAAGGACGTGTAAACAGAAATGCTAAAAGGGGGAAGAAAGATTTAATAGCTGCTATGTTAACATGAAATAGGAGACAAACACTAATTAATGAAGGTTCTGTTTAGGCACAAAACCTTAATGTGATTAGTAATACATTTGCCTATTTTATGTCTGAAAAACATCACCGATCAAGCACAGACTGAATCTACACACCCACGCAGCACTCAAGATGAGCCCTAATCGGACAAAATAAGGCATCGAGTATCTGCAGCAGCAGATCTTGCTACTCGGTCACTTGAAGGTTGTAACAGTGTTAAATTAAAAATCTTCAACTAATGACTAAAAGTGGAGAAAGAGCCCTAGAAATCCCCATTAATGATTTCTAACAGTTTCAATCCTGTGGACACAGCATTTTATTGTACTGTCTGATGCAGTTAGACAATACACATTATAATAGTTTGAAATCATCTTTAATAGATACTTACAAACAAATCTACAACAAGAAATACAAATAAAAAGGAAGCTGCAAGCAAGGAAAAGTGTGTGTCCACATTCAGCTGCACGCTGAATATGTGCCACATTTGCACATTTAAAAATACTAAAGACAACAGGTCTATGATATGGCATTTAACAATATGTTGGCAATCTGACCTTTTATTATATTTGTGCAGCACTTTGAAGATTGTCGTTTTTCCTGTCAGTACGGTGCCTTAAACCCTTAGCTCATCGATTCAGACACCTACATAGCCCATTTTCCCAAACTCCCCTTTCCTTTTTTTATATATGTCATAAACACAAACACTACATCAATGGTTCTCAGCTATGAGCCAGTGGGACCCAAGAGTCTGTCAGCCATTACACTAAAGTAGCCATTTCATGTGTTTTCCCTGTCATCTGGCTTAAAATGTGCAAACCAGTGAAGTCATCTGATGGAGAAACACTCTTGGGCCTCAACAGCATGTGGTTGAAAACTACTGCACTACGAAAAAGCAGGAGTGATAAATGATAAAAAATACGTGACTGTGTCGGGAAAATAATTCCTGCAGATGCATGCTACAAATAATCACAGTGACATTATATTTGTTAAAATTACTGCTGATCATGTTCCTGTCGAATGCCTGATGGCTAGCAATGGGGCCCTTCCAGATCACAGAAACCTGATAGCACAGTGAGAGGTCAGAGCAGTTCAGCTGCCTCACAGTGCATTAACCACACTGCACTACAGACACCCTCTATGGAGTAGTCAGCATCTCTTTTCTGTGTTGTGTCTAGAGCACCTTTTTTTTTTTTTTTTAAATCCATTACCATTTTAAAACCTTCTACTCATTTCTAAAATCAATTCTGTTATAATGCTCAATTTTAGTGGGCATACAGGTTGACGTGTGCTGCCACCTTGTGGTCAGATACTGGCAGTGCATCAGTGAGCCCATTCGTCACTCAATGTTGTAGCACAAGAGCATATCACATTTCTAAGCCTGCAAGCCATTAATGCATAAATCAA
Organism: Cichlasoma orientale; assembly: GCA_034780415.1. Taxonomy (NCBI): domain Eukaryota; kingdom Metazoa; phylum Chordata; class Actinopteri; order Cichliformes; family Cichlidae; genus Cichlasoma; species Cichlasoma orientale. The sequence goes on along the minus strand of JAVDPK010000838.1, from coordinate 71,780 downwards.
AGTCTGGAGGTCACAGCAGAGGTACCGACCACTTAAATACCTCGACCGCAGCAACTCACAAATTGGTGACTGCCAGGACATCGACTGGATCAGCGTGTGCATAGTGCTCAGTGATTCCTGATTTGATAAAGTTAGAGAATACAATTGAGAAAAAGTCATTAAAAACAGGATAAGAAACTGAAAAGGAGTCCAGCCACTGACATGGAAGCATACTCAGTGAATCATGTGGCTGAGTCCTGGAGGCTTGAGCAATGCTGTCAAACAGGTTTAACCCGAGAATGATCCCAGAGAAACATGAGAAAGAAATAAGGGTGTGCTCAGAGTGTTGTGACCATCAGCGGCATCATTGGTAGAGCAGGTAGTTCTTGAGAGAGGCCGGCAGGGGCAGTCTATGGATTTCACCGAGACGCTCTCTTCCTAATGCCACCCTCACCGAACGCCTACACAGGTCCATCAGAGAGAGCGGTTCAGCTGGGGGAGAAAAAGAGACGAGACAAAGTTAAAGTTATAAATTTGCAGTGACAGAATATCATTTCAGGTGCGTGTACATGTCTAGCCATAATGCAAATCTAAAAAGGCAGTGTGCATAACGTGTCATGTCCAATAACTTGAGGTATTCAGAGGCACTTGAGACCAATATAAAGTCCACTTTGAAATGAAATGGATGGATTTCCTACACAGTGTTAACACATTTGAGTACCACACATGCCTTGTGGTCAGGGGAAGTCTGGAAACTCAGTTTGGTCAACGTTTATACGATAGTTTACACAAGTTGAATAGTTTGAAAAACAAACAAAAAAAAGGGTTAATCATGTATTGATCACATGTTTGGTTTCTTGTAGGGCTGCCTCAGTTCCACTTTAAGTCCAATACCACCTTTGGCATCTTCAGACATTTAACAACCTGACAGCAAGCCTGACGCAAAAGATCAGCTCACAGACCTGTTGTTCCACATTTTTGACACTGCCCCCTGGTGACAGTAAGCTGATACCACATGTATGTGCATAAGACCAGTGCATAACCATCCCTCTCCCACAAGGGTCATCTGGCAATACAGGTGCAGTTTGTTACTTGTAATCTGACAAACATTGTCTGAGTTGTAAGTTCTTAGACCTTTGATTCTCTCAGGAAACACAGTAATGCAGACCAGGGAGAATTAATTCTCCTCCCACTTCACAGTAACGCAGTGGGAGGAGAATTAAAATGTTCTGATACAAAAGGCAAAAAACTCAGACATAACTGGGACTGTGTGGGGTCTTGGAGCTGAGGACAGCCCCCTCCCCCACTGAATGGAGGTCAAATGAAGCACAGGTTTTATCCAGAAAAAGAGGTGCTTATTACAAACCAATCCACTGCATAAAGTTGGAATCTGTGTAAAGTCAAAGAAAAGAATCGTACACAGGCAGCTCTGGGCAATAAACCAGACAGTAGGGCAACCAATGTTTCCTCAAAATCCTAAATTACTTTCACCAACACCTGAACAACATTGTTGCTGACTAAAGACATGCAAACTGAGGTGTTTGGTCCAAATTTAATAATGCAGAACCTACAATCTCCACGGCAATATGAAGAAAAACCAATGGAAACCACTCTGCTCACTCTAACTTTACCACCTGTCTCTACATTTCATTTTTTCATGAGCAACACCACATTTGCCCTCTGTTTATTTAACTAATTTTACAGTGCCAAATGTTGGTACGCTACAATTTTCATTATAGTTTAAAATGCATGGGGGGTCTGCAAATGTTAACTTTACAGCTCTACTGTGCATTTTCACTCATGGTTCGATGTAACAGAGTGGCTGCAGTGCCACCTCTGCATATCGGATCTGGTCACGAGATTAACAGTATGCCACCAACACCAAGTCCCTTTAACATCATCATAAGATTAGAGATTGCCCTGCTCTAAATCCAACAGTAAGAAATATATGAAATTCAAACTGGCTTTTATGCATATCAGCGTTTCTTTCATACAGGCTGAAACTAGGTCAAGAGATCTGAGCTCAACATAAAAATCTAATGAGCACAGAACACTTGGGACATGCGGGTAGTACAACATGTTTCAATAAGCACCATCTTTCCTCATTGAAAGCTCATGCGCCAAGGAATAACTGGGATTAATCCAACTGGAATCATTTCTCATTATTTGTCTGATGGGAAAACTAGCATGTTTTTTTGTACACTTATATAAAAAGGGATCACCTGGGCCTGGTTAAAAACCAAGCCAGTACATTGCCTGTACTTAGGCAATGACAAGAAAGGGAAGTTTACAAACATGTCTGTTCATGCACTAGCCCAGAATATGATGGCAGCAGTCTGTGGCAATCTCCAGACATCACTTCAGACATGGGATACACGAGAAGATCAACTTCTCAAATACGACAGCATTCTGTCATTCAGACATAACCATTAATCTCTCACTGAGACAAATGTAATGTCTATAGCATAATGACAACATCTGCATTTAGCCTAACTTGAACTGCACAGTTCTGTTTGCCACGGGGTACATTCACCAGGAAAATTAAGCAGACTGAACGACCAAAAATTGAAGGCGACAGCACTCTAGTTTTCCTCTGTAGCAATCAGCAGGTTTCCCCATGTAGGTGAAACAGCAGACAGCGGAACAAACAGAATACCGACAGAAAATTTACCCAGCCAAAAACATGAAAAAGCCCCATTCTGAAGAGGCAAAGACGGAGGATTAAAAACTGAAAGTAAGACAAAAGGTAAACTCAGACAGAGGTCAGACATTTACTTGATGGAGAGCGCGCTTTGCCAGCACAGCACTGCCTATTAAGCCGAGAAACCTGCAATTTTAACCTAAAACAGATTTCCTCTTACAATACAACATGTAGCTTATAATTCATTTGGAATTAAATGTTATTTGCCTGTGTCTTTAAAAATCTGGTCATGATGAAAAGGGGAAAATGCAGTTTACTTATGACAAAATTGATTTAGGTCAAAGTTCACTTTAAAACAAAGAATTGTTCAAAGTGAATTTTTGACACTTTTTTGTTTTTCTGTCTTTCACAAGTCTCCGTTTTTTTTTAAATGCTACCTTTGATTACTTTTGTTTGCACTTTGTGTTTATGCTTACTTTGGCATCATGTGCCCAGCAGCTTGAGGTTCATTGTCTTGTCAAGGATGTTTCTGCATTTCTACAAAGAGCCGGGGACTTAAACGCCAACCCTGCGATTAGACGCCAACCTGCTCTATCACCTGAGCCCCTTCTGAAGAAGGCAAACAGTGAGCCAGAGCCACCACATACAGATTCTCCAACTCTGTGTATAAACTACTCAGTGCCACTGGATTATGATTAATTATAGTCAGAGTGATCACAAATAGTTTACCAGAAATGAGGACATTTCTTACTGCTGTCAGACTCAAAAGGGAAGTGAACTCACCATTATGTGTGATATCAGGCCAAGTAAGCCAAAGATGCATTTAAATATAAAATTCTAAGTAATCTGGACTGAACAGCAAGATAATGTGACATTATGACATGGACAGTTTTACACAACAGGCAGAGAGGCAGCCATACAGATACAATAATGCTGATCTCTGGTAACATGGAGTGTTTAGACATCAGGACAAGCCCTAACTGTTAAACCTCTTTTTATTGGATCAATAAATCCTCCCACTGGTTAGGTGAGCTCAGTAAACAAGACATCACAATGACACAGCTTAACATGAGAGAATATATGAATGGGAGTAATATTTTTAATATTTAAAATTCATACTTACGGTCAAGTCCATTTATGTACCGGATTCGTATTTCACAGTGTCCCCACACGGCGCTCACCACAGGGTACAGCTTCCTGCCCTTAAGTCCTCTGAAAGCCACCCCTAGATAATGTCCATCTACTATATAACCCAGAGTCCCCTCATCCATGTCCAAGACTACTAAGAGAGAGTCTGGTATTATGAAGGTGTCGTCTGGTTCGAGGAAGGCCGGGTAGGATTTTCCTGGGTGATTCTTGCCGTCGTGGTAGAGTTTACTCCTGCACAGGTCCCAGCCCCAGGATTCGGCATTGCTTCCTACCAAAGCTGTGTAGCCCACCGAGTGTAGAGGCGCGTCACTTGTAGCCACTCCGACCACAGCGTGCGTACCCCTCTGTCGCATGGCCCAGCTTATCTCCCACACATGCAGTCCCCTTGTGTAGCCAACACGTCCCCGGATGGCGTCCGTGCTCTGCGCCACAGGGTGCCTGTGAAACACCAGCTTGTTGTCGTCCTTGACAAAGACGTTTAGGGAGCGGTCATCGTTGTTCCACGAGTGTTGGACCTGGACGTCCAGGCTCGCGGGTGGCATGTCCAGCAGCAGATCCAGTCGAGATGGCTTAGTGTGATTCAGAGCCTGTAGCTCCAACTTCAGGGGGCTGAACGCTGGATCCCGCATATCGATGGTTTTAATGCCACCTGGGACTTTCTGCCCCATGCTACAGGTGGATATAGCAGCTTGTTCTTCCTCCCCCCTTCCTCAAAGACTAATGGGGGGAGTAATCAGCCTCAGACCCTCCTCTCCACTGTCCTGCTGTCACCCAAGATGCAGGTTTGTCCTTTTTATTTTGTTTTAGATGCAGACAGCCAAGGCCAGATGAAATGTTGGAAGCCAACCTGATGAGGTCAGGGCAGATCAAAGCAGAACAAAGTTCACAAACTAATCTGTTTAAGACAATGACAGCATTAGATAAAACAAAACATCACCAGGATCCACATAAGGAACAGTGTAAGCCTATCATTGCAATGGCTTTATATCCTTTTACAGCAACAAAACAGTACATCAGCTGTAATTGGGTCACACTGAAATACATTTGCTGGAAATGTTACGCTACACACTTACATTTAATAGAAAATTCAGTCTGTTTTAATTCAATTCATTTGGTGAAAAGTAGCCAACTGTAGGGCTGTTATGCAGCGTAAAGTGTGACTTTGTTCTCATGAATCTGAGTGCATTTAACATAAAGAAGACACTGTCCTATGACTCAACATGTAAACCTAAATACATGATATCATTATACAACCACAGGAAGCATGGATCTGCTAACCACAGCCTCATTTCTACAGCCTTAATAAAGATGTTTAAGATCATATAGATGGATGATAAATAGATATCTTTAACTTTACTCTAAACTCTGCAGATGTTATATAGTAGGCCAAGGCCATAATGCATTGCTTTTTTCCCTCCATTAAACTAGTTCAGCAGTTTGCTATTATGCGAGCCAACCAAGAAAGACGAGACCAACGAGTTCTTGTCACTCAGTCAACAGTGTATTTGCTAGATTGAAACGATTTTGTATAATGGATTGGACTATTCACTGAGAATAGACTGACCTAGTTAAAGTCACATTTTGGACAGCTACAACTCAACATTTAATAACTGACAGATGATAGCTGCTGTCTTCACAGTCTTATAAAACAAATGGTTATCTAGATATGACAGAATACCATAAAATCCATGACACGAAATTTTATCCTACAAGTTTATATGACTAATAGGGTGTCTGCTTAAACCTTGCTTTAAAAAGAGCACAAATACATGGTTTTTTTTTAAAACTATTTATTTGTACCCAGAAGTAAATGTTCATAATGCTGCAGCTGATAAGCTGTGATAATCAACTTTGAATTTATGCTTAAATTAATTCAATTAAAAATCTAGAAAACATCCACATGAGCCAACTAGGCCTGACTAATTCAAACAAAAAGTGCTTTGTTTATGCGTCTTAATCTCAGCTTTGACAACAGTAGACCTACAAAACATGTATGCATTGCCACATACATTTAAATGCCTAGACAAAATATAACTCCAGAGCCACGTAGTGTTCATAGGTCTACATGTGTAAGTAGTAAACACCCATATTATTATGTTCTCCTTTTGGCTAAGTAATTTAATTTAGGATTATGTCGCACAAGCAACATAAAAAACGGCTGAGCCTTATTCCATTAGCTGTCCTCAATTTCATGCGTTACTTCACCAACTTTTCTTGGTAAAGCCAAGTACATCTGCGAATTCACAATAACTCGATGCTGCCAATTTCAACCACTTATCAAGTGGCTGCTGAAGTCAGTGCTTCACACACTAACACAGAGGACAACTCTGAACATAATAAAAATCAACAGGAGTTTTGGATGTGCAGTATTATGAATGTGATCAAGTCTTCTAATAGTGCTGGCCTTGGAAAAGCTAAAAAGCAGCAAAATAAATAAATAAAGGTCTGTTTCTCCACTGGATAACATTACTCATCTAATGTGAAAGTGAAATATTCCCACAATCTCCAAAAATAGGAAAAAAGACAGGAAAAACTCCAGCCATTTCCTATTATATGGCTGTCTAGTCAGAGGGCAACAGGAAAAGCTGTAATAAAACGTCTGGTTTTAAAAAAAAAAAAAAAAAGAAAAAAAAAAGAAGAAGAAAGAAGTGTTTGAGAGAGACACAGCTAGACAGCTGCTCTTTTGAGGCAAATAGTTTCAGGAGCACAGAAACTGAACAGTAAAAGCTTGATGAATTACCTGCATCGAACTGTTGAATGTTAAAGATAAACGATTCCTTTTTCTTCATTTTCATGCTCTTACTTTACAACAAAAACCTTATTGTCCTTGATAGCCCACAATTTTATAGGATCTATCTAGACACATAGGATTTCTGTGAGTCCAGGTGTCACTGCTGCAGCTTTCTGGGCTTCCTGTTTCTGCCCGTGTTGCAGCAAGGCTGCAGAGAGCATTGTGTAATGTGGAAAATTGTGCTGCAGGGAAGGCCACTCTAATTGAATTGTAGACAAGAGTTCATTGAGAAGTGTTTTGGCCTTTCTTCTAATGCAAGTAAACAACCATTTAAATGGGTCATGTCTCTTCAGTGATTGGAAAACAGGAGGAAATAAAAAGCAAGCAGCGGGTGGCCAGCATCTGAATGTAAACAATCTCTTTCGATGGCTGTCCAGCATTCAGGGAGAGTGAAACATGTTAATTTGCACACTCTCTGTGCCAGGACTTTACCATTCCCCCATCCCCTCCGCAAAGGGCCACCTTACAACGCACGCAACATGAACAGGCAAATCAAAAATGACAGAACAATAAAAAGTTGGCCCGATTTCACCTTGGACTTCAAAACAAACATACCCATTGGGAGTATAAAAGGTGGCTTGTGGAGGGGTGTATTTGGGCTGGGATCCTGGCCTGGGCTGTTTAGGGTTCCTGGGCCCCCGGATTGGTTTGAAGCTGATTAAAATGCAAGAGGAAGGCCTCTGAGCCAAGGAAACACTTGTTTCTATTGTAAGGCTCAATTTAGACCAGGCCCACCTGAACTTAAACCACAATCTGTTTGTTGACCTGCTGAGCACATAAGGTTCAAGCTTTAATAAAGACAAAGTCAGTGTGCCACACAGAAGCGCACTCGTGAATTTAATATACTCTGCTTTGTCCCGCAGTGTTTTAACTTTTTGTAGTTTATCCTGCCCAGCTATATCTAATTCAATCTTACACAAACATATGAATCAGCAATACCTTCATTAGAGTGATAATATCCAGCTTTTCTTGACTGCTCTGTATCTCACTAAACAGCTTTAAATACTCAACACACACACCCAAGGAAAAAACCAATCCTACTAAAATAAGAAAAGCCAGGTGAGACAATAGTATCACTACCTACAGGCTTTGACTAAACTGATACCAACATTTACCTACAACAGTTTCAATAAAAACTGAACTTGCTGTGTAAAAGTAAAGCGTGCTGGCAGTGGAGTAGGAAAGTGTGAACCAGTGCATGCAGGCCTTCAGGACACTTACCCCTGAGTTTGCCATGCTAGCTACTGTAAAAGCAAGGAGTGTTTTTTTAAATGGACCTGGCAGCTGTGTGGTCCAAGCTCGTGGAACCGTCCACGCGGGACTACGGACGACAGCAGCGCGTGAGTCAATCGGTGGTCAGTAACGTCGTTTTGTTTACCTCAAGCTCGATCGCCTTCGAAAGGTTTGTTAGACAGGCAGCAAAAAAAACAAACAACCGTCGGTGTTAGCTCAAGCAGCTACACAATATGGCTAATGTTAATAAAAGGAGGAGGAGGGGTGGGGGCGAAGACAACGATCACAATTTAGTGGTTACTACGTATTAACTGGAGTTAGGAGAGGTGACAGCGCTCTGCAGATGTTGATTTTCTTTTATATCAGATATGTAAATATGATGTAAAAGGGAACACTGAAAGCGAAACAAACGCTTCGACAGTGACCAAAAAAAAAAAAAAGACAGAGGAGGAAAAGCACACAGTAAACACACCTTGTTAAGTTGTGAGGCGGTAGCGGAGTGGACGAGACCGGGTATGGCTTCAGTCTTCAGCTACTCCATCGTAGTTTTCCGCTTCCTTGTGGTCTCACCTCCTCTTTTTTTTCCTCAGGCTGGACATGAATTAGGCGAAATGGTGATGGCTGCTCTCTAACAGATCTCGCGTCACGTGGTGAAACGCTCCCAGCTGCTAGACGAGATTAGGTCCTCCCCACAGAGCGGCTGCAGCTACAGCAAAGATGGCTTCGTGTTGGTAACGCAGTTTATGCAGATATTTATATATATATATTTTTAGGCCGTAAATGTATTTATTAAAAAAGTAAAACAATAAGTGGTGCAGATATTATAATATGAAATATGAATATGAAAATTCAATTACAATAGCTGTTTTTTTTTTTAACAAACAGATTTTAATACATTTAATTGCCGATATGAGCACTTAGAGGAAGGCTTTTATTATGCTAACTTAATTTGTTTTTTAAAACCCAATTTCGGTCACGTTAGGCATCATAAGATAATAAAAGTATATAAAATGCCTGATTTAGACTTCTGCATCAGGTTTTTCCGGGGCCTACGTACATAACCGGAAACCCCTGTGAATCCTATTGATAATCAGGATCCTGGTGGGCTGCCCCTGAGCATTTGCCCAGACTGCCCATTGGACAATCCAGCCTTGAACGTGCACCTCTCAAGAAATGTAACTATACTTTGGGTCAGTGCAGCCTGCAAAGATTGTGATTGGCCTGTTCAGCACAGTCAATTCTTCCTGTGCATTTCCGGCTCCTTTTTTACTGCAGTTTTTGAATTTATTGGTTAGAGAATAACAAACATCATCTTGATATAAGGGATAATACCATTTTATTTGTTTCTGTTGGCCAGCACTGCATGGACATGACCACACGGTGATTTAAACACACATAATGCATCTTGCACAAGCATAAATGCTGACGGCTTCGGCCATTTACATAGGTTATATACGTAGGCCCTGCAAAGACCCAGTGCAGAAGTCTAAATCAGGAATTAATGATGCATCGATGTAGAGTGACCACGGCCAGAACATCTGACAGCGCCTACACCCCCTTAAAAAATATAGGCTTGACAATACTGCGGCAGTAAAAATTACTGAAGGATCTGACAACAGATAATTATACACAGGTCCCTCCATTTTTGTTTATTAATGCTTATTTTTGTAGGTTTCGCACACCTTCTCCGGCTCCTACCCGTTACTGATAGCATGTGCAGTCCCTGTAATGTCTACAAATCTTTATTTAGCTTGGGGAATTCATGGGCCGAAAATACCTTTAAAAACACCTTCTCCATGCACTTTCATTTGTTCTTCCACACCATAAACATACACATATATGTGAACTACCCATTTGCACATATATCAGTACCATACACGTGGCTGATCTCCAGAAGGAGTAAGACAAAAAAAACAACAACATTTTGTCGTATAATATAGATACTGACGAGCAGCGGGCTACTGGAACAAGACTACGGCATAAGTGGACAAGGGATGAGAATAGGGAACTGCTGGAATGCTACTACTCATGTATCCCCAGTGAAAGGGGTTACATGAAGAGGATGTGGGACCTATGGATTCTTCAGCACCCAACATCTAGACTAACATCGAAACAGCTAGTAGCTCAGTGCATCAACATCTGTAAGAAGCAACTGCTGTCACAACTAGGGATTGATGAGGTATAACACAAATGCTACGGCAATGGGGGAGCCAGGTGTAGTACCTTTCATGGAGAAGGAGACTAGAGGCTAAGATCAAGGCAGCATGAAGGGAAGTTATCCAGCTATCAGAGCTGGAGAAAGGTGTGATGAAGAAAGGGGTGCCTAAAAACTACAACAGGCTATCCATACTTGAGGCCTTAGAAACTGCCAAGCAAAGACAGTTTGAAGAGGTATACCACAGACACAGAAGCCAGGAGAATAAGCGAGATGTTCTTCACTGAACCATCCAAGGTATACTCTCAGTGGCAGGGAACAATATGAGCAATACTGGAGGGCATATGGGAGAAGGATGCAACATATAACAACAATGCTCACTGGCTAGTTGTTCTAAGACCACAGCAACCTCCCTGAACAGGATCCAGTAACCATCACAGTGGCAGACATCCAAGAAAGAATCTCAAATATGAAGAGTTGGACAGCACCAGGCTGGTGCTGTGCACCCTGGCTAAAGAAGCTAATTGCACTCAATGAGCATCAAGGTCATCAGTACATCAGAAAGATGGCCACAACTGATCATGTGCTTAGTGAATACCCAAGGCCACAGAAACTCTGGAAAGAAGAGGAGCAAGAACAGGAACCATCATGGAAGGACAGGCCTCTGCACGGCATGTACCACCGACAGATAGAAGAAGTAGCTGATATCAAAAAATCCTAAAAATGGCTGGACAAAGCTGAGCTGAAAGACAGCACAGAGGCACTAATTGCAGCACTGGCACAAGCTCTAAGCACAAGATTGATAGAGGCTGGGGTCTACCACACAAGGCAAGACCACAGGTGCAGACTGTGCAGAGATGCCTCTGTGGGAATCTTGCACATAACAGCAAGTTGCAAGATGCTAGCAAGCAGGGCATACATGGAACGCCATAACCAAATGGCCGGCATAGTATACAGGAACATGTGTGCCAAATATGGCTTGGAAGTCCCGAGGTCAAAATGGGATATGCCCCCAAAGATGGTTGAGAATGACTGAGCTAAGATCCTGTAGGGCTTCCAGATACAGATGGTAATTGAAACACTTGGGGCAGTGACCCCAAACTGGGAAAGTGGCTCCAGCAGATTCCAGGAACAACATCTGAGATCCAGAAAAGTGCAATTCTAGGAACAGCTAAGCTACTGTGCAGGATCCTCAAGCTCCCAGGCCTCTGGTAGAGGATCCAAGCTTGAAGGACAAAGTTCACCCACATGGTGAGTGGGGAGTTTATATATATATATATATATACACACACACACACCTGGATAATGAAACTGAAACACCACCACTTTTAGTGTGGGAGGTTTCATGGCTAAACTGGAGCAGCCTGGTGGCCATTCTTCATTAATTGCACACTGCACCAGTAAGAGCAGAGTGTGAACGTCTAATTAGCAAGGTAAGAGCACAGTTTTGCTCAAAATATTGCAGTGCACACAACATTATGGGTGACATACCAGAGTTCAAAAGAGGACAAATTGTTGGTGCACGTCTTGCTGGCGCATCTG
>JAVDPK010000838.1:30700-50351 GCA_034780415.1 Cichlasoma orientale | reverse complement strand
GGGGGTCCTCTCCTGTGAGGAGTCCTTTACACTGATGATTCTCGGGGGTGTCGAGGAGGAGGAAGGTTTGCTGAGGGGGTACAGGCAGGAGAGGAGGGCGGACTAAGGATGAGCACACACACACACACACACTGACCCTGGAGGTTGCGTTCCCCTTTAAAAGTCCCATCCCACTCAGATACGCAGAGCTCATGCAGGATCTGCTGCGGCAGTGGGGGAACACTGCTGAGCTGTGCAGTTTATGCTGCCAGCAAGCGTGCAAAGAAGAGGAGGGGGGGGAGCCAACGCGTACAGGAGGAGGAAGAGGAGGAGGAGGAGAAAGGGAGAGAGAGGGAGAGAGAGAGTGCAAACAATGTCATTCTGTTCAGGAGGCAATACTGCAGTCAACTTTGCCGCGCCATGAAAGCACATCACCAGCAACCAGGAGGCTCAGAGTGAGCGCAGAGAAGTTTTCTTCCTCTCCTCCCTGTGTGCGAGATGCGGTCGGAGGCTCAGCCGTAGGTATACATTTCTTCCTCTCTAGTCTCATTTACCTTGTTTGCCGTCTTCTTCCATTTGTTCATCTTTCTATAGGATTGTATACTTTTTAAAATCAGCCTTACAGGAGTTGATACATGTATGTCAGTGTGCATGCCTGCAGTGTCGGAGCTCCCGGCGGCTTCTGTCTCATCAGTTTCTGCCTCCTCTGCACCAGTAATAACCAGGCAGCAGACAGCCAGAAAACCAGTCAGTTAGCAGTCAGGCTCCACTGCTCCCTCATCCATGTTTAACACATGGTACAGGCTGGAAATATAGCGGCTGGTCTACAGAACTGGCTGTTTTACACAGGGACAAAAAAGAAAAAAAAAAACTCACCAGGATGCAGAGTTCTCCACACTTTGCTGACCTAGCTTTCAGAAGACGACAGGCAGCCTGAGCAATACTTTTCTTTGCTAGCTGTGGGTTTATGTTAAACAGCACGTGTTCACTGCAAATATGATGCTGGAAACTGATAAGAAGGGTTTATCAGGGATGCTGGACTGTCTGAGTGTCTGAGTGCTAAATGGGGAAATGAGAATGAGGCTACAGTGGCCTGCTTGGGACAGGGGAGCTGTGGTGCAGTCATGAAGTTGTGCTGTAGTTACTGGGACTTTTCTGCCATCCTATGAGGGGATTTCAGCTCAGAGTGCCACTGTGCAAGATTCTTTTTGGAGACGTTGGCACTTACTGTGCGAGATGAAGGCTTTCTTTTAGATATTAAGTTTTTGTCTTTTAAAAGATTTCTTAGAGCAGGACTATTTGTATTGCTGCTGCAGCTGCAGCAATATTTCAGCAACCCTGCTCTAAAAGAAGATGTCTCTACTTTTCTTTTATTGCAACGTCTCTGCTCAACTCCAAGCTGTTTCAAAAACAACGTAAAAATAGTTTATGGCAGGTAAAGCTTCTTATAAAAGTCAGTCAACATTATCAAGTGTGCTTGGAAGCCAGTCTGAATTCACTCCGCTTACGTTTGCCTGTATGCAGGCACGGTCAGCTTTGAGTTCACCTCAGGTAACTGTGCTAAGACCTTGAAAAAGCCGCCGTCATCAGCTGGTTCTCTGTGAGGCTGAAGTCCGAGGCATCTCTCTGGACTTTGTGTTTCTCCCCATTGCAGGCAGACGGGCATGATGATGATCGCAAACCGTACTTAAGGTCTGTGCTACATCCAGAGCCTGACATCATCTCGGAACATCTGCAGTTCCCCTTCTTCACACTTTCACTGAGGGTGGGTGCTACACTGCCAGCAAAGAGAACTGCCGCACTCACCTGATGTTCCTTGCACCTCGCTTCTGCCCTCCCCCCACCTCCCACCCTCCTCTTTCCTCATCTCCAATTTCTCTACTGTAGTCTCTCTCAGAGGTACAGTTGCCCAGCAGAGCGCCTCACCGGCATGCTTTGCACCTCTGTGATTCTGCCCCCTCCTCCTTCTCCTCTTCCTCCTCCTCCTCCTCCTCCTCTCTCAGCCACGCAGCCCCCCCCCCCACCTCTCGTCCCTGCTGAAAAAGTATGCAGCACATGCTCTCACCATCCTCCTTGAGCAGTTTGCCTGAGTGAATAGCGAGGGGGGGAGAGAGAGACAGAGCAGGAGAGAGAGAGAGAGAAAGAAGCAAGAGACAGAGCGCCAGCAGCAGAACAGCAATCCTGCAGTGTCCTGCAGCAGCTGAGTTCCTGCAGTGCTGGCCTCCAATAGCACACATGCAAGAGTGCACACAGATGCACATGTGCACACACACACACAAACAGGAGCAAATACATAGGAATGCCAGGATGCACACCAAAGAGCATCATTCTCTCTCAGACAATCTCAGACAGTCCTGATGTCACATGACCCTACGTGGCAGAGCAGGTTGTCCTGCAATGTGCTGGACTAAGCTAAGTTTAGAGACAGAGGAGAGAGGGAAAGACCCCCCCTCCCAAAAAAAAATACACACACACTCTGCCCATGGAGCACCACAGGGAGGCACTGGTGAGATTAGCCGATTGCCCCCCTCCCTCCCTCCCCTCTGATGGTGCATTGTCCCGTTCCAGCACTCCAGTTCTGATGATGTAATCAATGCAGCAAGCTTTGAACTTGCTGGGCTAGGGGTTCCTTCTCCCCCCCAGCTGACACAGATGCTAATCTGAGGCTTCAGCTGCAGTGTGTTCCAGGTAGGTAGGAGGATGAATAACTACAGTTCTATATTGAAGTGCAGGAATATGTTCCAGTAAGAGGCTACGTCAGTGGTTACCCATATTTCACTCATGAGTAAATTGCACAAATTAGGAGCCAACTCAGATGTTGAAACTACTGCTGGCACTTTGTGAAAATGCTTCTGTGCGGTACGGTGGTGCGGCAACACCACTTCCAATAAATTAAGGCAGCTATCTGCAGGAAAATGGACCTCGTCTGCTCTTTTACAGAACTGCCTCTCCAGTTGCTGTTGGGGGGGTGGGGGTGGGATGTCTTTGAGTTCTTTCTGGGCATAACATCATGGTGACTTTGCTCTTTCATTGATAAGGTCATCAGTCTGTTGACAGGCTGCAGTGAAGAGCAACAGCAGCACTGATGTACAGTGCAGCTTTAGAGATGCTCAGGCAGCCAAACTCAGACCATATAGTAGCAGGTGAGTTTTGCTGAGCTGGCTCCTATCGCTGTACCCAGAATCTGCCTAGTGATCAACTTCCACCACAGCAGCGATGAACCGGCATCACCCCTCCTCTAATAAAAAAAACAAAAAAAAAAACAGCTAACAGCAGAGCAAATTTGAATAATTAGTGCTCATGGATGCTGATGATTCTGCAAATTTAATGGAGTTTAATGTGTCAGCAGGTAAACGCATGCAATGTGTACAGTTGTGCATCGCTTCGATTCATCGAAGAGAGGTTTCTTTTCTCACTGCATTAACACTGTTTTTTAACTTCTGATTTCACATAAAGTGTCACTGCTCCAGGAGGAAATTAATATTTCAGAATATTTCATATCTTTGGTGATGCGTTCCCTGTAATTTTAGCAGTTTTATAATTCATGCCGACGGACTTCTTCTGTATTTGATGTGACCTGCTGAGTTACTGGGAAGAAAAAAAAAAAAAAAAAAAGATTTGATGAATCAGCAGCTTTCATTAGTATGCTGTGCTGGTGCCTGGTTACAGCTTCTATAAACTATTTGTTCTGCTGTGTTAAAGATTAAGTAGGAATAATTGCCAATAAGAGCACGAGTGAACAGAAACACTGTAGCTGATTTTAAGATATTTCATTTACTCGAATCCTTTCAGCTTCGGGCAGTAAAGACTGAGAGTTTGGCATCAGGCTTAGAGACAGAAACATTTTGAGCTGCTTCCACCAGCTCGACACAGAAAGTGAAAAGAGAAAGCAGTCACCGCCTGCAGCCAGAAGTGGACCAGGAAGTCAGGCCAATTTAAATACGCTCCTCTGTTTAACACATTTTCAGTAGGTTGTCATCCATCTCCTCACCTCTGATTCTGTTAAGGAAATTACTTAAGCAGGTCACAGAATCGGTCATAATGCATCTTCAAAGACTGACAAATGAGTTAAAGTGCTCAAAGTGAAAGCTATGCTAACTGACTGAAGCAGGCTGAGTCATGCTGGGTCTTTTCTGGGTTTCCCCCCTCTCTGATCCTCTGCTCCTCCCCCTGTGCAGGCTCACACATCCAGCCCGGCTGTTGGTGGCGTGTTGGAACATGCCTTGACTTGTTGTGCTGCCTGACTGAGCAGAGTGAGAGAGAGAGAGGCAGCCACAGGACAAGAGGCAAGAGGCTGGTGGTCAACAGTTTTCCAGTGTGAAGTGAACCATCCACTGGGAGAGCCCGTGAACGGACTCCCGTCGATGCCAACAGCAGAGTGCACTTGCTGGAGATCGGGGTGGATGGAAGACCTCTGCTGCTGGCCGGCTGACTGGTGAGTGTCCAAACTGTGTAAATAGTTGCCTCAGACACACACAATAATGTTACAGCTGAACACTTCTGAGGACCTGTGCACCTCTGCTAAAACTGAGTAAAATTTCAGAAACACTAACTAGTTTGGGGGGGGGGGGGGAATCAAATGATGCCAAGCTGAGGTCTTCAGATCAGCCTGTAAGTATAAATGAGAAAATGATTATTTAAGCCACTGCCAGTAGTGAAAGCGTCCAAGCTGTGTCTTGATGCTGGCTTAATCCCATGGTAACTACACAAAAGGTTAGTGAAAGCAGAGAGCTGCGATACACCCAAACACAGTTACCAATTGCACAGTGGCACAGTAACCTCGGCACAGACTGAGCGACCCTTTCACCATTGTCTGACTGTCTCGGCTTGATCCTCACAGAGAAGGACAGCTGTTTTTGTTATTGTTTTCTCCTGCATTCGTAATGAAAGCCAGTTTCCAACAGGAGACACAGCAGGCCGCCTCTTTCCCTTCTGAAAAGCCCCAAGGGGACTAAAGAGCACAAGGGTTCGCAGGTTCTCGTTTCTCAGAACTGATTTGTATCTGGCGGGACTTGATTTGAGTTTGCGCTCATGACAGACGGTGTCCCAGACGATTCAAGCGGCTCTGATTCTCAGAAGACAAGTGTCATCGGCGTGTCAGTCAGGAGGCGACATGAGATTGCGAACAACGTACACAGAGAAGCAGATAAGCAGGGCCAGCCTGTCCACGCCGTCACACATGATCACGTGTTACTGATAAACTCTACTGTAAAAGCTCACATGGGCCCGTGAAAACTCAAATACACGAATCACCCAGCGGTGATAATCGTTTAGTGTCCAGCGCACTATGATCTGTGTATTTTACTTGTGTGTGTGTGTGGTCAAGCAGGAAGATGTTAGTTTTTTCTTCTTTTTCTTCTGGCTGAGTGTGAGACTCAGAACCATTTAATTATTAACACACTGCAGTTTGGCATGTAGGCTCATTTAGCTCAAACCCAAATATGTTTGAAAGTTATTCTAAAAATAAAAGTTTAAAAAAAAAAATGACCACGAGAGGTTAAGCTCCAGAATCACGTGTGCAGGCGCGAACGTGCAATGCATGCGTTACACTGTTCAGAAACATGATGCCATTGTTTGCCATAAGATGATTAGGTTTGTGGAAGCGTTGTTAGCAGATACACAAACACAGCAAAGTGGCGTGAGGAGGGACGGGGAAGTGAGGTAACGTGTAGGGGCTGGGTGAATGAATGTGATTTTATTTTATTTTTTATCATTACACATTCTGAGGCCTGACAGCAGAGGCATCCACCATTATCAGGAAGTGTAGGTGAGCCTGGGGTTTAAATGTGTGTGTGTGTGTGTGTGTGTGTGTGTTTTGGTGAAATGTTGCTGGGGAGATTTGTTGCCTGGAGATTGAATATGTCAGAAACTGTAGACCTGCAGAGTCCCACGGTTATTTAAACGAAAGCTATTCGGAGGCAAACGCTACACGCACCATGTGCACTACTACATTTTGAGACCCCGGTGATACACCTCTAACACTCATACATTCAATTTTTTTTTTAGATCGACACAATTTTAATCAGATATTTAAAGCCTTTAATTATACCAATGACGCTCTCTTGTTAATTACAGCAGCTTTCCTGCTTATCTTTATGCAAGAACCTTTTCTAATAAAAAGCCTAATTAAATAAATATTTTAACTGCAAAAAATAAAAAAATTATATATAATTTGGCAACAGGAAAATACATATCACACCCTAAAAATGTTGCATTCCACTTTTCTGACAAAATTAACAAAGGCATTTTTAATAGAATATTAAATATGACTTCAAATATTTAAAAAATACTTTTGCTGTTAATAATAAACAATCATTAATAATTTGATCTTGTTTCATTTCCTCCCAAAATACCAAAACCTTCCCCCCCCTTTCCTGCGTCTTTATTGTCCGGGTTTTCCTTTTTGTTAGGTGACAGTGCCGTAGTGCGAGTGTTGTGAAACAATAAGTGTGATATTTAAAAATAAATATTGATCTCATGTTAATAATTAATATATGAAAATGTGATGCACATTTATTCTTTTTGTGCACTTTGCTCCACCTCCCTACACACACACACACACACACAGAGTGTAATTAATTTGCCACAACAAAAATAAAGCGCACAATAAACAAAGATAGTGGTGCATTTGACTGAAAGCCTTATCACTGTCTTTTCAATTGGCTTGCGCAGATATTGTGATAATAACACAAGAAATTAAGTGTTAGCTGCATCATCTGGATACATCTCCCTCGAGTTAAATTAAGATGTATTTAACATGGCAAACCCAAAAAGCATTTATCTGTTCAATTTAATTCCCCAGCTCAAGCAGTATTCATCCACACCTCAGACTAATATTTGCAAACAAGCCTTTTTTTCCTCGTTTGGCCAGCGCTACGGAAATATTCCGATCAGGGAATCAATCAGGAGAGGTGAGCCGTGCCTGAGGCCTTAAACGCATTTGTGGAAAGGCTTGTGAGTCGAGGCTCGTTGCTGTTGTTGCTGCCGTTCGCTGTGAGAGGCGGTGAGGCGGCCGGTCGTTCATTTAGCAGGCAGGGCTTTGCTTTCACTGCCATTCTTCAATCCTGTATTAGGGATTACCTCAAGGCCTGAGCAGGAAGGAATTCCTGTCATCATGTGCTCAGCGAAGGCTGCGTCTAGCTCGCCACAAAAGCACAAAGGGACACGGATGCAGCTGCTTGGTGAAAGCAGGTCAAGGAGTGACCTCTGTGTGTGTGTGTGTGTGTGTGTGTGTGTGTGTGTGTGTGTGTGTGTGTGTGTAAAGATAGCCACTGGCAAATGCAGATTTTGTGTTGGTTTCAGAAAAAGACGTTGGGTGTAAATTTGCTTCAGAGGATCATAAAACAGCTTTCTTAGAATTTTTTTTTCACCCCCATCAGATAAGGTCGAAATGCTTAAACCACAAATAAAACGCTGGAATTTCCAGTTATACAACCAAAAGCACGTCACAAAATACACCAGAAGCCAACGCAGAGGGCTACAAATAGCCTTGCTGCAGAATTCAGGAGTAATAACGGCAGATATTTGATGTAATTCAAACTGTTTGTTTTCCAGACGTCCCTCCCTCTACGTAACGTCCTCTCTTCCTTCATTTAAGAGCATGTGCCCATCGCTCTCTAGTATCCACGCTGTCCTTTGAGCAAAGCAGAGTCCAAAGAGGGAGACGACAGTATGGAACGGTCAGCCGGCCCAAAATAGCACTGCAGGGAGCAAAACGCAACTGATAGCGTTTTAGCTGTTGTCCCTGAGGTACATAAACACAAACATGGCCTAACGCTGCATGGCACTTGGGTGAAAAAACAGACGCAGGCAGGCGCACAAATAGTCGAGAGCTAAATCAAACTGAGCTTTTTGTTGCAAAATCATGAGTCATGGCGAGCCTATTCTTAGTTCGGGGGTGTTTGTGTTTGCCAAAGTTATGTGCACTTAAAGTGATGCTGCACAAACGGCTAGAAGGATATCAAGAATCTGTTTGGAAACAAGCTCAGGGTCGCTTTGGGAAGTGAAGCGTAGACTCATCAATGTAGTTATATAAATCTCAGTCAGGCAGGGAAGAGTGTTTCTACACTTGTTCAATTAAATGACTACTACTAACATTTCTTCCTACTTTTCTTACAGAGCTGCTGGCCGTTGGCAGAGCACCACGCCACCCTCGGGGGCTTGCAATATGAGGCCACTGCCTTCCAACAACCACCACAAAGCTGGGCACGGAAAGTGCAGGCAGTGCCAGGCTCATAGGTGGACATGCGCAGGAAAGACCAGTCAGGACCCTGCCGGAGAGAGGCAGGCCCAGAGACGGGGTGGCTGGATGCGGCTGCTGTGGGTGTTTCTCTGGCAGTGTCTTAGCTGGTTGTTGTGAGGAGTGAGAACGAAGCAATCAGCAAGTATACTGCCGCAGAAATTCTTCGCAATAAGAGGCCCAGGGATCACAGCCGAGAGGGAGGGAACTGTGAGCAGACGTTGGTCCCGCTGCCACTGTAAGTTTTTAACCTGAGAATTAACCGAGGAGAGATCGACCGAGCGCATGGCCTCTGCAATATTTAGAAACGGATCAAACTTCCACACTGTGTGTTGCGCTATCATGATCTTCTGCTGCCATCTTGTGACTGAAAGCAAACCTCCCGGCATGCTTTTTGTTCATCAAACGCTGCACCAATTTGTGAGACCGACATTGTTTTTTCCCCCCTCATTGAGACGGTATTAAACGCCTTTCATTCAGAAAATACAGCTTGGCTTCCTATGACTTGAAATTCCTAATTTTTCAGTTGCAAGTGCATGTTTTTGGTCCCCAGATTTAATTTCTACCCTACAGATATTTCTGGATGTAACACACACACACACAAAAATGGATATGATTAATTCTTGATTCATGTGCCTGATATTTTATCTGTGACAGATATTATCACAGTAGAAAAGGAGGGTTATAAATAAAGTTAGATGAATACTGGTTTACCCATTTTCTTTGCTTGTTTTTACTTCACACATGAATTCTGTAATAATGCAAACCTTGTGCTGTGCAAGGAGAGTTGCACTGCATAAAAAGCACTTTGAGATGTTTAGTTAAAAAAAAAAGAAAGTTGCAATGTGAACAAAGAAGACTTAATGTGTGTGTGCAGATGATCAAGGTGCACATTAATGACACACACACACACAAATGCATCACATATTTCTTGCTACTTCTCTCTCTCTCCAGTATCTCTCATTATTTTATTGTTAATGCTTGATGGCGTGACAGTGTTTTAAAACTGCGTGTCGGTTGTGCGACTCTGATAATGCAGACGCTGAGTTTGCTGCAGTCTGCAAGAAAAACAAAGTTCTGCTGCACTGCTACAAACACTAAAAAAGGGGGTTGCAGGTTTTTTTTTCTGGGCTGCAGCAATGCAGAAGCAGTAAAAGTCCTGTTCAGACACAAGGTCGCCGCACTGGGGGGGCTTTTAACCGTTTTTGCACTCCTCTGGTAAACTGCAAATTACAAGGCCACCAAAGAATTAACAGCAGCTGG
Organism: Cichlasoma orientale; assembly: GCA_034780415.1. Taxonomy (NCBI): domain Eukaryota; kingdom Metazoa; phylum Chordata; class Actinopteri; order Cichliformes; family Cichlidae; genus Cichlasoma; species Cichlasoma orientale. Next base: position 40,870 of record JAVDPK010000838.1, on the reverse strand, counting down.
ACACAAAGCGAGCCAGACATTAATCATTAGTGAAAATGTCAGAAATGCTTTCCGTATTATCGGTGAGCGCAGTGAACTCATCGCTAATAGAAATTTGATTTCAGGCAATTTTATGCTTTCATTTAAAAATTCATTTATTGCCCCAGAAAGCTGCGAGAGCCCCGCTCACTGCAGGACGGGTTACTGCAAATTCACTGTTAAAAATTTCATCAGCGCTTCATCTACATTTAAATTCGCTTATCTCCTGTGAAGGCTTTTATATTCGTGACAGGGTATTTTAAATAACTAGTCGTTTAACTGGTTCTTCAGATTGAATTTGCAATAACTTTAATCAGTTCATTGTACCAGTCGCTTTGCTTTACACATTTGCACCTTTTTCCTCCTTTCTGTGACGGAGGATTTGATACAGTGAGGTTTTGGAAGTGCAGATGGGAAATTTTAAAAGCTTTTTTTTTTTTTTTTACTTACAAAATGTATTGAAGGTAATAATCAAGAAGAGATGTTTAAAACATTACCAATAATTCTGCAGTCAACATCTCAAATGTCTGCTGCTAAAATTTAACTGAAGAAAATAACACCACGTGGATTCACTGGTTTCCGATTGCCTTGCAGTTCTATTTATTTTTGAAGCACTAATGTACTTTAAAATGATGTTCCGTGTAGTTTTTTCTGTCCTGCCTCTTCTTACTTTATCTGATGAAGTTCTTCTGTGCTCTGCTTTGATTTTGCCACCTATTCATATGTTTTATTGACCTGATTTGCAACATTGCACGTGCTAAAGCCAAACCAGCTACTTTTTAAATCAATGCCTACATACGTAAAGATGAATGTGTCTTATTCTTGCTGAGCTTTATTCTTCTGTGATGTTTTTACTCGACATGTTTACGTGTGAAAAACAATGATTAAAATAAAATGAGATCTCGTTTTCTGCACCGAGTATTGGATCCTTTTATGTAAACTATGACCGGAATGGGGAAACTGTTTCATCATGCTGTCATGTGCAGTATGTGACACACTTTATGTCACGCCGATGCCAAAGCTGGACAACGCAAACTGAGACAATTAGAGTCAAAAATAGACGCACTGAATGCCTGCCTATTACCAGCTGACTAACTTCTGCTTTGGGTTCCGGTTGGTGAGAGAGCAGAAGGCGGGGAAGGAGGGCTTTAAGCTGGGATAAAAGTTTTGCTTGGCTCCCTCAAAAGCAATAGGAGAAGTTTGGTTTTTTTTGGTTTTTTTTAATAATCATGTGGCTCGACTGGACTGAGTGTTTTTAAACGTCGCCTTGCTTTAAGGGGAAATAATGCGGACAGATGCTAAGAATATTCAGAATATAACTAATCCGCTCGTCCGAAAAGCTGTTTACAAACAGAGAGCGTGGTGTCCATGAGACGACAGCAGCTCCTATCTTATCACACCAGACGATGGCAAACGCGACTCAGGCGGAGGTGTATCTGTTTGAGCAGGTGGTCGTGCTGTTTTCGTGCGCGCTGTCTTTTCTGGGCTCCTCTCTGGTTATCCTCACCTACATTATTTGGTCAGATTTGAGGACAACTCCGAGGAAACTGCTGGTTTACCTCTCGGTGTCTGACTGGCTCTCCGCCGTCTCCTACGCCTTCGGAGTGTGGAGCGTCTTCCGCACAGACTCGGCTGAGTGCGTCGCTCAAGGAGCGATCTCCACTTTCGCCAACACCAGCTCGTTTTTCTGGACTGTGGCCATCGCCGTTTACCTGTACGTTTTCATCGTGAGGTCCAGCCAAAGAGTCGCTGACAGCCTGATTCTGGTGTTTCACCTCGTCAGGTAAGTTAGCTGCATTATTTTGTTATTCTGTTTACTGAATCAGCTCCAGCGGGACCTGCGCCCTGAAGCATCTTGGGATCTCGGAAATTGATCCCCAAAGTTGAATTTACGTCACATTTTCTGAGATTTTGAACACTGACTTGCAAAAAGTTGGCATCGGCACATTCAAACTGCTTCCTTAAACTGGAAACTAGAGTGCAGAAACCGGTTTGGCTCACTTAACGCGTTACTGGTTTAGTTTGCTCGAAGAAAAAACATTTGTGAGACTATCAAGTTTGCGCACTACTCCAGGCTGTGCCAAGATACGTCCTGACGTTACACCGCATAAGGGACGTGCTGACATCACAGTACGAGCTAGTGGTTTTGTGGAGTTGTTGGATCAGGTCTAGTGACACACAGTTGTTCACAAAATCGCTGATGCGTGCGCAAACTGACTTTCCTCATGTCCTGTTAACTTGACACGTGTTCGCTTGTTTTCTGGTCAGCTGACATTACCAGGACAACCAGGCTCCTCCATGTGTGCTTCCCCTACTGAAACTTTCTACAGTAAAACTGCTGCCTAAGAGAAGTTAACCCCCTGATTAAATTACTTCTTTTAAAAAAAATACTTTGGTAAAAGTATTTTACTAAAGTAAAAGTTTAAAAAAGTACAGGCTCTGAAATGTACTCTAAAAAAGTAAAAGTAACGGGTTGTATAAATGTTGAATTCAGTAAATGAATCTCAGCATCAGCAGCTTTGATTCAAACTCATCTCTGCTACACTTCATGCAACCTGTCACACAATCTTTGAATTGCACAAAGCATACCTCAGTTTGTTTTGCAGTCCTTACCTTTAAATCTAACCTCTCTTCTTCCTCTCCTCTTTCTTACATCTTCATCTCTGAGTGACGTCAACTCTCATTCTTTTCTCTCCCTGGAAATACAGCAGCTGTTCTTTTAGCTAGCAGACACACTGTGTGACAAACTTCAGACTCTTTTTGTGTGTTTCCTCATGTTTGTTGAGCATTTAGAAACGTTGCATTTAAAATTACCTGCCACACGCTATTCCCTTTATTTTTGCTCCTCTTCAGTTGCGCTAGTCCGGCCCACTGCAACCCCTGATTATAGCGCTATATATGATACATAAATTATATGGTTTTCCCTCTTTAATCTGTTTGTATGCGATGAGCCGCGGTGATGGAGGATACTCCAGTAGGATTATTTTGGCTCTTTTGAAAATGTAAGAAGTAGAAAGTACTGATATTTGTGTAAAAATGTAGGGAGTAAAAGTAAAAAGTAGTCAGAAAAATAAATACTCAAGCAAAGTACAGATACCTAAAAAATCTACTTAAGTACAGTAACAAAGTATTTGTACTTCGTTACTTCCCACCTCTGGAAGGCCCAGCGATAGATGGGCGACCTGCCCAGAGCGTACCCCGTCTTTTGCCCTGTGACAGCCGGGATAGGCTCCAGTGGAAGAAAACGGATTTTATTCAGGTGTAGGTCTGAGTCTTGCAGAGCATTACACATTCTTCATGTAGTGGTGCACATCGCACTTTTTACGCATGGCTGTCTCTGTGCACCCAGGAACCCTGAATCTTCCCCTCTTGTCACACATTAATGGCCAGCATGAGTGACAAGAGTGACTATGACTGGCATCTTATAACATTTAAAAAATATATATATATATATATTTTTCAATGCACAGCAGAATGACTCCAGCTTAACATTTGTCATTTGAGTGACGTTCAGATCTAATGTCAGAACTTGTTACTGAAAGTCAGTCAACGCATTTCACTTCTACTCAAAGCTGTACCAGCGTCCCACTCCTCCTCCTCCTCACATTCATTGTTTTCTGTCAGAAGGGCTTTCCCCAATATGTCCATTCTGCACTTTTCTTCCACAGAACAATCCTGTGTTCATTTTTTTCTGTCAGAATATGTTAAAAACAGTAAAATCCAAGAATGCAATCATATTTCGAGCCTATATTGTGCAGCTATAAGTGATAATATGTGGCCTGAGGCAACAAAAATAAAAACTGAATTTCAAATAAAAAGCAAACTTTAAACAACCTGACAGAAGGCTCCTCTGCACCTTATTTTTATGTACAGTTTGGGTCATTTTTAAATATGATTTCTAAGTGAACTAATCCTGCCTTATTGTCACATCGTGTGCTCCTGTGATCATGTGTTTAAATGATCCTTGGTGGCGATCTCAATCCAGGATTTGTTACGAAATTATTGATTAAATAAAAAAAAAAATCTACCACCAGAACAGCTTCAGTGTGTCTTGGCACTGCTTCTCTACGTTTCTGAAACTTCCCAGAGGGAATTCTTAAATGTCCTGGAACACAATTTCGTTATATGTTTACATATAATGACAATAAAGGCTATTCTATTCTAGTTTTATTTTATTTATTTTTTTGCATAATTAAGTGGGGATATGGCACAGAAATGTGTTCAACATTGATGTAGACTCATCTCTAGGCTGCGTTTGTTGTATTTAAACAAATTATGGGTGATATTTTACACAATAGGCATAATTCCATCGAATTAAAATGACCCATTAAACAGAGGATAAACCAAGGAGCTGTACAAAGGCCCTGGATAAGAAAACTCAAACGTTATTTTGAAGTGTACAAAATATGCATGCAAAAAATTAAATGGAGCCACCCGTCCACTGAGACCCTCTCTGATGAGGTTTCAGTGAGAGTAGATGGATCAAGGGAAGGGCCAGATGCATCTCTCGAGTCCTGCGTCAGGTCTTTGCTGGAGTTTCTTTCCTAATTCCTAAAGACAAAACTTTCAGACACTGTCCATCTGCTGTAGATAGTTTTTCATCCCTGACACTTTTCCAGTTTCCCCTGTTTTTGTTGTTGTTGTTGTTGTTTAAGGACACACTGCATGCCAAAAAAGTGAAAAAGCAACCAATTTCCAAAGAAAAACTTCAGAAAGTCTGGAGAACCGCTGATCAAGACCACTTTAAAGATTACAAGAAAGCCTGGCTCCTTGGAAGCAAAAACTGTTATTAGCACTCTGATTTACTCACATTTGTCATGCTTTTGGATACAGTTTTTGAAAGTTAACAGCTTTAACAAACCCAGTGTTTATTATAGTGGTTTGCACGTTTTTGCTTGGCCAGAGAACGGTCACTGGTTCAGTTTCAGCCAGAGACACAACTCCCCTTTGGGGTTGCATCAGGAAGGGCATCCGCTGTAAAAACTCTGCCAAATCAAACACGCAGAGCTACCCGCGGTGGCCGGTGTAGCTCTTAGACGTGAGTTTGAATGCTTTTTAATTGGCGCATGATCGGTCCACACTGATATTTAACGATGGAAGGAGGGAGTTGACTCACTGTGATGTACCGACTGTTTATTAATTGATCTATTTTTGGACACGGGAACATTTTCACCCCTGGGTATGCCTCGCTGCAGTGTTTGCCGCTGTCATCCTGACGTTGTTTCTGTGAATTCTCAAATGCTCCACTGAATTGGAGATCACACAACAGAGGCATTCATGGAGGCTTATATACATAAGACACAACACATGGACACACAGCCTTTGTGGCATTTATAAAGATCTGCTATGCACTGCCATGAAAATATAGTAACCTTTTTAAAGTGGTGTTTTAAGAGCAGAAGTAATACTTCACGGGGAAACCGACGAGCACTGCGAACAATGCGGAATTCATTTTGTGGTTTTATTTTCTACATATGACAAAACCGGCCATGACTCTGCAGTTTGCGCTGTGCAACACACTCAAGCCTTAAGCGCAAGATTGCTATCACCCAGTGTCATGTGTCTTTGCTGTTTGTGTGGCCGTTATATACCCATCAAACATTTACATAAAACATCCAGTGGAAAACTTTAAAAATGTGAAGTTGACCTTTGAAGCTTTTTGTGTTTGATCTCCGGACCCTTTGGTTTGTGTTCCAGCTGGGGCATTCCTCTGGCCATCACTGTTGCGGCCGTGAGCCTCAACAAGATTGGCTACGATGCGTCAGAGGTGTCGGTGGGCTGGTGCTGGGTCAAGATCAATGCTCCAGACCGGATCCTGTGGATGCTGCTGACTGGAAAGATCTGGGAGTTCCTGGCGTACCTCACCCTCCCCGTCCTCTACATCCTGATCAAGAGGCACATCCACATAGCGGTGAGGAGGACGCCAGGGGTCTCATTCATCAACCATGCGTACCCACAATTTTGTGCCTAAAAGATGCTCAATTCAATAAACAAATTCAGAGGTCGACGGGTCTAATCCCGAGCAAACGCGCAGATACACAAACCGTTTTTCTATCAAGCATGCAAGCAGTCCTCCTTTAAGACAAACAGGCAGCCGCAGTCATTCCTTTCTGAGTAAAGCTCTTACCATTTGTGTTTTGTCTTAATTTTCCAGTACTCTGCATGAGTGAGCCAGAGTGAATCTGTAATCAGCCAGAACCCCAGACCTAACCAGTGTGGGAAATCTGCAGATCTGCAGGTTTATACCAAAGTAGACGTGTATAAGTATAAACACCAAGCTCCGCAGTTTGTTTTCAGTTTATCAAAGTGTATTTCTGGGCCTGAACCAAAAATGAATTTCTTCATTCATTAAAAAAGCTGATCTCTCACTTCCCCTCTTTCCTTCTGCATTATGATTAATATTATAGTCAGGCAGTGAAAGGGACAGTCTGTTGTCTTTGGGGAAACAAATTTATTGGTCTATCATCGTTTGCATTTAGTCCCGTAAGGCTGAAAATCATCCCTGGGCATAAAGTGCAAATGCAGTTTGTTTAAAACATTCTGCCTCATAAATCATTTTGACTAAACAACATTCTGATCACAGCCTGGGATGTTAAATAGGAATTTATGCACAGAATATCAACACATGCCAATTCCAGTATTTGTGACTCAGTCTTTGAGCGGCTGAGCATTAAAGGATGATATGTGCCTCTTGAGTTCATCTGAGTAGATGATAGGAAACTTGAACCCTCCGATAACATGCAAACTGCAGAGGCAGTAACATCGTGGATGAAGTAGTTGTTATATGGCACTTTTATCCTACAGAAACGTACCGTCGTGTGAAAAGAAAGGTTTTACGTATCAGGACATAATAGGAGGATCCTCTGGTCCTCATGAGGTTTTAAAATTATGCAAATAAAACCACAGCTGAACAATAACGCATGATATATTACACTATGTCCTCGTTTATTTAACAAAAACTAAGCCAGAATGTAGAAACAGTGTGAGAAATCGAGCACACCCTTACTACTGTGCTTCCATAAGGAATTAAGAGGGTAAGCAGCCAGGCGCTGCTAATCAAATGCACTTGATTAACTGCTCATTATTTAGTGTGAGCACCTTTATAAAGGCGGAAGTTTTGGCAGTTTGCTGGTCCGGAGCATTCGGGTGTGTATTAAGACAATGCCAAGGAGAAAAGATATCAAGACGTCAGCAATGATATTAGAGTGAGAGCTTACAATGATCAATATGGGAAGGGTTATAAGGCCATTCACAAAGAATCTGAAGTCCATCGTTCTACAGTGAGAAAGTTTATTGACCCAAGTTCAGACCGTGCAATGCTCAGAGAACCTGCAAAAAACCCAAGAGCTACATCTGAGACTCTGCAGGCCTCAGTTAGAGGTTAAAGTTCATGTTCATTCTTTTTCTAATTGTACTGTCAAGTATGGCTTGTTTGGAAGGGTTACCAAGAGAACGCCTCTTCTCTAAAAAACAAAAAACAAAAAAACATGGCAGCACAGCTTAGGTTTGCAAAGCTGTATTTGAAGAAATCACAAGACTTCTGGGACAATGACCTTCAGACAGCCGAGACCAAAGTGGAGTCACTGAGCTGCCCACAAACCTCAATGAACCGAAACAACATTATGAAGAAGAGTGAACCGAAATTCCCCCTAATGATGTGAGAGATTCATAAAGTCAAACAAAAAAATTTACAATTAATTAATAAGTTATTGCCGCTCAAGGTGGCTCGACAAGCTACACTTTGGCTTCGCTTTCATTAAATGAATAATGACACAGTGTAATAGTTCATGTTTTTGTTCACCAGAGGTTTTATTTATGTGATGTTTGAACCTGGTGAGGACCAGATGATTTTTTTTAAAAATTATGTCGTGATACATAAAACCTTACAAGTGAAAGAGGATCTAGTTTCTTTTTCACATGACTGTATCTGCGTCAAACATCTGACACATAAATTATCTGTTGTTCTTGATGACACATTTTATCTTTGTCTTTTTTTTTTAAATTCTCTCACTCTGTATGCTCTGGCACAGCATGCAGCCCTCTCTGAGTACCGTCCCATCTTGGCCAACAGGCCTCCCACCCACTCCTTCTCCTCCATGGCTGATGTCAAGCTCACACTCATTCCCATCATCTTCATCGTCCTGCGCATTTGGAGCACAGTGCGCTTCATCCTGCTGCTGGCAGACTCACAAGTGAGATATAACCCAGCGCTGGTCACTCTGCATGTGAGTTTAAACTTTAGACGGTCTGTTTCTGCTCTCAGAATCGACTCATCCACAGAGAGAGTGTGTGTCTGTGTATGTGTTGTTGACTTTTGCAATCACACATATTTCCCACATCTTCATCACATCATTTTTTTTTTTTTTGCCTAATTAAAAGTAACAATGCATTTTCAAAATAAAGTAAATTTTCCTCCTTAATGGCTTGAAAATGAAATGAAATCTTTATGATGTTTGAACCATTTTATGGCAGCATATTGCCGTCGTAAGTGTGCATAAAAAAGTTTTATGCAAAATGAACGCAATAATATTTAACGCAGTAGTAATTAATTAACCAATAAAACAATGATAGTAAAATAAAACCACGCTGAATTGACATTTGCTATCAAAACTCAATAAAGAAGTTTCTATTACGGTGTAATAAGCCGGCATGATCCCCTCCTCTGAAACCCCCTTTGTTTTGATCCAACAGGGAATCGGCAACACCTCCCAGGGAGCAGCCAACTGCGTCATGTTTGTCTTGTTCACTCAGCCGATCCGCACACGCATCTGCACCGCACTCAGCTCCTGCTCCTGCTCCTGCTCCAACTGTCGAGAGGAGGCGCAGCACTCACACGAAGCCTCTCACAGGCTGCTACCGGGGCAGGACGCGTCCGCCCAGAGAGAAGACGACGGCACCATCCGAGGCCACGCTGACAGATGATCGTTTTTGTGCGATGAGACAGGCTGACGTGAAGGGAGGAGTTCTCCACTTCACCTCAAGCCTCATTACACCGAGCGCCTGCTGCGATGACTGCCGAGTCTGCAGGTGCATGCACTTCTGTGTTATGTGTCTGCGCTGTGGGTGATGGGATGTTGGAGCATTATTTGCATTTAATGTACTGTAAGTCACATGCGTAAAGTGTTTTTATTTTTTTCCACTTTGGGTTGGTGTGTGTAGATGATTTCACTTCCCCTTTCCCAAAGAAAGTCAAGGATGTCAGCTTTGCTTACCAGTTACTGCACTCAGGTTATCACTGTGAAGGATTCTTGTTGTTGTTTTTGTAGTATTCGAGTATTGTGCATTTGGGAAAAACTTTTAATGCCCAGTTATGTTACGAACAATAAAGAGAAGGTAAAGCTTTGTCACTTTAGGTCACAAACATGCTGTAAATGTGTCTTTTTTTTGTGTTGTTCTTGGTATTGAACTTACAGAGTGTACAAAATGTGTGATGAGATAACTCCCAGAGTTTATGTCCAGTCATCCTTATGATAAGATGTCTAAATACACTACCCTGCAGCAAAGGCAGGAGCATTGCATTCACTCACATTTGAAGAGCATTATTCTAACTCTTAGCTCGAGTTCACGCGTCTTTCACTTGACACATATTTATATTTTGGGCAGATTATAATTGTTATGTTTTCTGCAAAATCAAGTTTTGTATTTAAAAGAATAAACATATACACCAGCATGATCAGCTTTGCTCTAACCGCTGTTTGCCTTTTACTTTGAAAACCTTTCACTTCTTTCCTAAAGTGGCAGTTTCAACATCTTTCAGACAGCAGTTTCAAAAGGCCACCGGTGTCTGTTATGTCACCAAAATTAGCATCATTACTGTTGCTGTGTTCTGTTTTTGCGTGACCTATCATCACATGCCACCCTTCCTTCTTCAAACTCAGGCTTCACTCATGAGCCTCACTTCTCCTTAGAACGCCCGGGCCCCTGCCGGTGGCTCCTGTTTGTCTGACTGAAATACAGGCTAAATGCACACTAATGATGAGTGTATAACCCTTTGAACCACTGTTGTTTTAGTCATTTCTAAATGTGATCGTTTTAGTCCAGTTTCAGTCGACAAAAACTCAAAAGGTTTTAGTCAAGTTTTAGTGGGAAAAAAAGAAGAAATTAGTTATTAGTCTTTACAAATTAATTTGAATAATTAGTGGTAACAGTGGA
>JAVDPK010000838.1:0-28890 GCA_034780415.1 Cichlasoma orientale | reverse complement strand
ATACCCCCCCCCACACACCCCCCCCACCCCATTTGCCTCACAATGGTTTGCTCCGTTGCCTACATGCTCACATCCACGCAGTCATTTGGAAGTTGATGCCTGTGGGGGTATCTGTGGAAGTGGTGGCTGAAGTCCAGTAAGTAGTTACTTTACATTCATTAACTTAAAACCAGTGTTTGGTCAGATATGTTTTCCACTTTAACTACTGAGAAGAGTTAAACACATTTACTGCTGTAAAGTGTTTTGTTTTGTTTTTTGTTTTTTAGCTTAATTACCTCACACAGTGGTTGCCATTTTGCTACCGGGGCAGCCACATGTTTAAGAAGGCAGGAGGTCCACAAAAAAAGAGGCTGCAGCAAGCTCAGACAATAATTTGCCCTGTAGTCCGTGACAATGGTGTTATTAACATTTTTTAACTGTTGCATTTGTTGTTTTTGTTGTTCCCTTTGCACAAGAGAAACAAAGAAACCATCATTATTAAAAAAAATAACAATAATAACAGTTTTGAAGTCTGTCAATTTGAACTCTCAGGTTTCAGCTACACTGACATGGCAGATGTCCTGTTATTTCTTAATGGGCCCTGAATAGGTTACTTATATTGTTAAAATTAATATTTCAATTTTTTCTTACTGAGTATAAAATAATTTTGGACATAAATAAAGCCTTAAACTATGTAATTACTATGTAATTATCTAGCAGTTTGTAAGTTTATGCTGATCCTTTACAGTCTAATCTGTGTATTACCCTCAGATAAGGTAATCAGTGTTCCTTTTCCCTGACACATGTTGTGCACCTATTGTGTGTCTCCATTTGCAGTTAACTGTAAATTTAAAACATTTGAAGGTCGGCTGCTAAACAAAATATGCTTACAGAACACAAGAGTGTGCTTTTGGTTTTTTACTTATTCATAATTTCTTATTTTCTTTGGTCTTTGTTTTGGTGAGGTCTAGTTAGAAAAGTGCTGCCATTAGGATTAGGGTAAGAATAGCTCTGTTAAAAAAAGGTGGGGCCAGGGGGGAGACACAAATCCCTTTAGGATTGCATCAGACATGCTGAGCTACCCGCTGTGGCAACCCCTTGTTAAATAGGGAGCAGCCACTAGTAGCTTTAGCTTTATGTGACTTATTATGTAATATTGCCTGGAATAATGCAACAACCTGAAAATCAAGCTCACATGTTTTCCAAGCCACTTCTAAGCAAACTGGTTCTTGGTCTCCCCTCATCACCCCCTCTAAAAAATTCCCAAAATTGCCTGCAAACCAAAGCAAGATTATTTTTGCTGCCACCTTCACAGTTATACCCTGAAATATCTCCACAATACTGTCATTATCAATGTCTACGCCACATTCTTAATATCAGGTGGTCCAAAAAGATTTCCAACACTGACATGTGGACAGCTACCAACCAGAACGATATAAGAACACTAAAATGAGGTTGGGTCGGCCGCACTCTCCGCAAGTCAGCCGACAATGTCACAAGACAGGTCCTGGTTTGGAATCCAAAGGGAAGCACAGAGTGGGAAAACCAAAACAGACGTGGAGGAGGTCAGCTGAATGTCAGATAAGAAGCGCCGGCCTGTCTTGGAAGCAACTGAAGAAGGACGCACAGAACAGAGTCCACTGGAGGAGTGTGGTTGCAGCATGAATAAATTAATTAAATGAAACTGTCATCATGATAGCATTTTATTAGGGGCAATGCTGTGTGCGTGTTTCTGTGCTGATATGTGTGAGTAAGCCCTTACAGTGACTGTAAAAAGGCAGTGAAATGTTAAAGTGGCAAAGCTTCAGTTTACCCTCTCATCCTTGGTAGGATGCTACCAGTTTCCTGCACTGTGACCACATCACATGTGATAAGCTAAAGAAAACTGCATGTAACCAAGTGTAGCCTAATAAAGAAGGGAAATCAGGTAAAAACAGCCCAGAATTCCAATTTCTGTTTCCCGGTTCACACCTAATGTATGGCTTTTAGTTCATAAACAGCCCTGACCCATCAAGGCATGGACTCCACTAGATCCCTGAAGGTGCTCTGTGGTATCTGCCACCAAGATGTGAGCAACAGAACCTTTAAGTCCTGTAAGTTGTGAGGAGGGGCCTCCATAGATTGGACTTGTTTGTCCAGCACATCCCACAGATGCTTGATTGGATTGCGATCTGGGGAATTTGGAGGCCAAGTCAACACCTCAAACTCATGCTCCTCAAAGCAGTGTCAGGTTTGTCTGATTTTTCAGACCACACGGACCAACCTTTGCTCCCAACATGCATCAGCAAGCCTTAATGACCCATGACCCTGTCACTGGGTCACCACTGTTCCTTCCTTGGATCACGTTTGACCACTGCAGACCAGGAACACCCCAGAAGAGCTGCAGTTTTGGAGATGCTCTGACCCTGGTCGAACTCGCTCAGTCCTTACGGTTGTTCATTTTTCCTGCTTCTAACACGTCAACCTTGAGGACAAACTGTTCACTTGCCTCCTAATATATCCCACCCACTAACAGGTGCCACGATGAAGAGGTAATCACTATTATCCTCTTCTCCAGTCAGTGGCTATAATGTTATGCTTGATCGGTGTATTGATAATGTGAACAAAAGGATAAAATGTCAGTCTCAATACCACTTTGGGAGGTTTATAACTGTCTCGATAATTTTTGCTCCTCTGAATAGCTTCAGTTCATTTCATTGCATCTGTTTGCCAAATCTATTAAAATTATCCCGCTCTCAGATGGGATTTGACTGCCAGCCAGCCCAGCCCTCTTTGTATTCAGAGGAATAAAAAGCATAATTTGCATCTTTTTAAATCTAAAACGAAGCTTTTGATGAAACGTGGCGCTGAATATAAATAATTATGTATATATGGTTTAGTTATCGGCCTTAAAAGTGGTCTCCTGGAAACAAAGACTGGATTTGCTTCAATGAAGATATCGCAGCTCAGTTTACTCTATTAAGACTACCTCCCTTGTGATGTTTTACTCTAAGCCGAAGTATTTCTGAAATGCAAATGTTTGCTTTTTTTTTTTCCTTTTGTTTGTGCATCGAAGCACGTAACATCCAGCACTACGAGCAAACAGCCGCAGGGACGTTTTATTGACAAGCAGGCTCAGCGTTAGAGATAAGAGACGATGCAGTGCATGACAAATTTCAGACAAAGCAAACATTTTTTAGAAAAAAAAAAGTACGCAGCTGTGGTGTTTGTGGGGGGAAAAAAAGCTCTTTTTAGTATCATCAGTGTGAGGTGAAAGCAGATAAAATCCTTCAAACCCTTGAGGCCGTTTGTGATTTTGGCAGTTGTCATAATATTTTTAATAAATCATCTTATGCAATGCAGCCTGCAGGTGGATCAGCAATAAAGATGCCTTATCCTTATCATTTTTCCTTTAATAGCTGCCGCATCAATTGAGCCAGTTTAGTCACGGGTACAGTGCAATACATGATTCAGATATCAACATTTAGGCAGCTTTAATCTTATGAGTGTAGTACATAAAACAAAAACTTCCTTAACTTCAGAGCACAGTCAGCAACGTGAGTGCGATAACCACAGCCAAGCCGTAAACCCACGCTCTCTGATCCTGTGTCCAAAGGGCAGAATCCAGCGGTGCAGTAATAACAAAGTGTCCTGTTATTACTGCTGCTAATGACTGAGAACCCAAACACAGCCATGGCGGGCAGTGAGGAATGGGGAAAGCCTGCGGAGAGGAAAGGGGTGAGTAACAGTCCACGTGTGATCGCAGCCACAGTCACTTGTGATTGTGTTGAAAAAAGGGTTTCAAATAGTGCTCCAATGTACCCCCCCCCCCCCCCAAACAGAGACTGACTGGGGTCCTGGCGCTGGCAACGCTCATAGCTGCATTTGGTTCGTCCTTCCAGTACGGCTATAACGTATCTGTGGTCAACTCTCCATCACAGGTGAGCTAAGCAAAGAAAGAAAAGCTTTACTGTAACTCCCTGGAAAGGTGAAGTGTTTCTATCGGTGCTGTCCTGCTCTCTTCAGTTCATGCAGCAGTTTTATAATGCCACCTATACGGAGCGTTACAACCGTCCAGTCGAGGAGAACTACCTGACTCTGCTGTGGTCCCTGTCTGTGTCCATGTTCCCTCTCGGAGGCTTCTTCGGCTCTCTGATGGTGGCCCCCCTGGTCAACAGACTGGGAAGGTAAAACTGCTTTATTCCACACATCATTTAGCACGCTCAGTGTGTTTCTTGGAACTAATGCGTCATCCCCGCAACAGGAAGGGCACCCTCCTCTTCAACAACATCTTCTCCATTGTCCCCGCTATAATGATGGGAGTCAGTGAGATCGCCGAGTCCTACGAGATCATCATTGTGGCCAGGTTTATAGTGGGCATCTGTGCAGGTCAGGTCCTGGGTTTAAAAACCACTCGTTACAGGTCAGGTGCGAGTAGAAGTGGTTTGGTTTCACCCGTGCTTCCCATCTGCAGGTCTCTCATCCAATGTGGTGCCCATGTATCTGGGTGAGATCGCACCCAAAAACCTGAGGGGAGCTCTTGGCATTGTACCACAGCTCTTCATCACTGTTGGCATCCTCTGTGCCCAAGTGCTGGGCATTAGAAACATACTGGGGAACAGCACAGGTACTCAGTGCCACCGTGGATTCAAGTAAATCTTTGATCTTTTATCTGTTAGATACCGAAACACGTCCTTAAGAACTGGTTAAAAGGGGGGTCTGTGTTCTCTGTGTATCCAGGCTGGACCCTCATGCTTGGCCTGACTGGTATTCCTGCTGTGATTGAGCTACTGCTGCTCCCCTTCTTCCCCGAGAGCCCCAGGTACATGCTCATCCAGAAGGGAGATGAGAAGAAAGCAACGAAAGGTAAGAAAATAGATTGTTCCACATGACTACGCTACGCAAAGGAGATAAACTGAAACCAAGTATTATATATTTTGCCATCCTCAGCGCTGCAGCGTCTGCGTGGTTGGGACGACGTGGACAGCGAGCTGTTAGAGATGCGTCAGGAGGACCAGTCTGAGAAGGCCGAAGGCCACCTGACTGTGCTCTCCCTGCTGTCCCAGCGCTCTCTTCGCTGGCAGCTGATCTCCATAGTCATCCTGAACATGGGCCAGCAGCTGTCGGGGGTCAATGCGGTGAGATGTGCCCGCCCAGTTGTCCTTGTCCCTCGCACAGCAACTCAGTTTCAGGACACACGACAAGATTTATGTTCAGTCCTTTGGCTGCATTCAGGCATTTTTATGCTGCAGCAGGTCATTTTCTGTTCTTAGACTCACTCGCATCTATTTCTCTCTCAGATCTACTACTATGCAGACAGCATATACGGCTCTGCAGGAGTCAGGGAGAATGACATCCAGTATGTCACAGTGGGAACAGGAGCAGTGAATGTCTTCATGACTATAACCGCTGTAGGTACCCCTGTTAAGTTTGCAAAGCTGAGGGGAGGAGCGGGAGTTTGTTGTTTGATCACGTCAGGTGGAGATAACTGTTTTGTCATCCCAGGTGTTCATCGTGGAGGCCGCGGGGCGCCGGCTGCTCCTCCTCTGTGGTTTTGGGATCTGCTGCGGAGCCTGTGTGCTGCTCACTGTCGCGCTCAGCTTGCAGGTACAAAGATGAAGCGTCAGTGCTTACACCTTCACCGTGTTACTCTGCTTCCCTCTAGTGGTTCAGCATATCAGACCTGGAAACAGTCAAAGGACATTTGTGTGGTCGTATTTATGATCTCAGGATCAGTGGATCAGAGAATGATTTAATTGCTGCTGCAGACTAAAAATGTGCTAAATATAGTAATTAAATGTGGGCTGCATATAGTTTTAACAGCATTTCACATATTATGTTTGCATTTACTAAATTTAAGTCATTAATTGTTGTTGTTAAGACAACCAGGAGATGTTTTTTTCCAACAGCAATAATGACCAAAATCCTCATTATTACGAGGCTACGATGAGAGGCTTTAAAGATTTCATCTTTATCTGTTTGATTTAATTTTCTGCTGTCACCTGCACTTTGTCCCCATCGGGTTACAGTTTATCGTCTGTCCAGGAAATCAACTCTATTGAATAATTAATCAGCAGGCAACACTGAATAAAATGGAACATTATTAAGTTGTTAGTCCACTCCATGGTTTTAATCCCACTGAATTAACACGGAGGCAGCCTGCTGCTGCTGAGACCTCCAGTGAGCGTGGCTTTTTCCTTTTTTCGTTCATCTCTCATGTATTTAACTCGGAGTTGAATGACTCTTATCAAAACATTGCCTCAGTGTTGGTTAACTCAGAGTTCAGGACTAGGGTCCTGCTTTGTTGAACCGGCCTGTTCTGCAAACATCTTCATTTCTTCCCCGTGTTTTCGAAGGGTTTCAGCAAATGGGAAAAAGACACAACATAGTTAGTCCATAAATTGCTGGACAAGTTTTTGTAGTTTGGCCTCTGTACACCACCACAGTGGGTTTTAAATCAAACCATATGTGACCTATACTGCAGACTTTCAGCTTTAATTCAAGGAGTTTAACAAAAATCTTCTATTAATTGTTCAGGAATTACAGACGTTTTTATACATAATCCTGCATTTGTCCAATTAAAGGTAACTGGACACACTAACATAATTTTAAATATAAGGACTTCTGAATGCCGTGTTTCCTCCTTTGAGATGCTCTGCCAGACTTTTACTGCAGCCGCCTTCAAGTTGCTGCTTGTTTGTTTGTTTTTTGCTGTAACTGAAAAGCTGCTCTGGTAGGTTGGGGTCTGGTGACTAACTTGCTATTGAAGAATATCCCATTTCTTTGCCTTGAGAAACTCTCGGGTTGTTTTTGCAGTTTGTTTGGGTCATTATTATTCGTTTGCACTGTGAAGCCCTTTCTGATCAGTTCTGAAGCATTTGGCTGAATCTGAGCAGAGAGTAGAGCCCCGTAGACTTCACAGTTCATCCTGCTGCTTCTATCAGCAGTCACATCATCAATAAGCACTAGTGACCCGGTTTGCACGGGCATGCCATAACATGGCCTCCGCCGTGTTTGACAGATGATGCGATATGCTTTGTATCGTGAGCTGTTTCTCTCCTTCTCCAGTTCGTTCCCCTTCATTTAAGTATGAGTTCATCTTGGTTTCATCTGTCCAAAGATGTTTTTTTCCCCTGAACTGTGCAGGCTCTTTTAGATGTTTTCCGACAAAGTCTAATCTTACCTTATTGCTCTTGAGTGAGCCTTTGTTGTAAACCCGCTGTATTTCCATGCAGGCACCTCTGGATTGTAGCTGTTGACATTGATATGTTTTAAGGACTCTTTCTTAAACATGGAAATATTTCTGTCATCGTCCACTTTAGTTCTCTTCTGTGGTCTTTTGGGCCTTTTGGTGATGCTGAGCTGGTCAGTTCTTTTTAAGAATGAACCAGATTGCTGATTTGGACACTCGTTAAGTTTCTCTAACACAATTTTCTTTCAGCCTATTGGTAGTTGTTCACTGTAAATTAAGTATATTTTCTATTAATTCATTAATTTCTTAATTAATGAAATTACAAAGGAACAGGCCACACCTGACCTTGAAACTGCTTTCCAGATGTCCAATTACTTTTGAGCCTCTGAAAATGGGAGACTATGCACACTGCTCAAAAAAAATTGAAGGAACACTTTTTAATCAGAGTGTAGCATCAAGTCAATTAAACTTCTGGGATATCAATCTGGTCAATTAAGTAGCAGAGAAGGTTGTTAATCAGTTTCAGCTGCTTTGGTGTTAATGAAATTAACAACAGGTGCACTAGAGGGGCAACAATGAGACGACTCCCAAAACAGGAATGATTTTACAGGTCGAGGCCACTGACATTTTTCCCTCCTCATCTTTTCTGACTGTTTTTTTCACTAGTTTTGCATTTGGCTAGGGTCAGAGTCACTACTGTTAGCATGAGGAGATACCTGGGCCCTACAGAGGTTACACAAGTTGTCCAACTCCTCCAAAATGGCACATCAATATGTGCCATTGCCAGAAGGTTTACTGTGTCTCCCAGCACAGTCTCAAGAGCATGGAGGAGATTCCAGGTGACGAGCAGTTACTCTAGGAGAGCTGGGCAGGGTCATAGAAGGTCCTTAACCCATCAGCAGGACTGGTATCTGCTCCTTTGTGCAAGGAGGAACAGGATGTGCACTGCCAAATGACCTCCAGCAGGCCACTGGTGTGAATGTCTCTGACCAAACAATCAGAAACAGACTTCATGAGGGTGGCCTGAGGGCCCAACATTCTCTAGTGGGCCCTGTGCTCACAAAGAGAAGCCGTGGAGAGTGTTATGTTGCCTGTAACATCGTTCAGCGTAACTGGTTTGGCGGTGGGTCAGTGAAGGTCTGGGGAGGCATATCCATGGAGGGATGCACAGACCTCCGCAGGCAGGGCAACAGCACCCTGACTGCCATCAGCTATTGGGATGAAATCCTCGGACCCATTGTTGGACCCTATGCTGGTGCAGTGGGTCCTGGGCTCCTCCTGGTTCACGACAATGCCCAGCTTCATGTGGTGAGAGTAAGCAGGCAGTTCCTGTAGGATGAAGGAACTGATACCATTGACTGGCCCCCACACTCGCCTGACCTAAATCCAATAGAACACCTCTGGGACGTTATGCTTTGGTCCATCTGACACCACCAGGTTGCACCTCAGACTGTCCAGGAGCTCAATGACACCCTGGTCCAGATCTGGGAGGCGATCCCCCAGGACGTCATCCATCATGCATAAAAGCTGAATGTGTGTCCTTCACACACTGATCTGACTGATCTAAAATCCACTGTGGTAGTATACGGAGGCAAAACTACAAAAATTGTGCTTTTGTCCAACAAATTATGGACCTAACTGTGAGTAATACAATAAGATGCATAATAAATAATAGGAGATTGAGGTGCATATGTGCAGGTGGTTGTGGAGGTCAGGCAGCAATGACAGGTAATTTCTGCAGTCACCTGCACTGTGTCTCCATCAGGTTACAGTTTTATCACCCATTAAAGATGATTAAGGAAACCAACTCTATTGAATAATTAATCAGCGGACAACACTGAATAAAATTCAACATTATTACAACGTTATCATCACTGATTTGGCCCGTTGTGAAGGGCACAGTGAGAACTCCTGCAGGACAGGTAAGGAACAGCAGGATCTGACATCATGACAGACTGGCAAAATAATTAAGCAAGAAGCAACGAGACAACAAAGCCTAAAATAACAAACTGTGTCACCGTTTTCACTGTGCTATGGATTACCGAGCTGCAGTCATACAATACGTCTCAAATTCCCATCACGTGTACAGAGTACAGTGATGTCTTGGCACGTCTGTTTGCTGGGGTCATGAAAAACTTGAGCTGTAAAACTAGAGACCGCCTGCTTCAACAGAACCACAAAAGCAGCGCTGCCCTCCTGTAAACCTGTAATCTCACCCGGAGCCAACATTTTCAGACAGGCATCATTTTCGGCAGCAATAACGGCACAATTTGCAGAAACATAAAAAGAGTAGGCACAATTATCATCTGTCTTTGATCCTTAAGGCCTCCATGTGCAGCATTTCATTTTGCTCCTGTTTACAAACACTACAAGGACCCGTTACTGAGAGCTGTTTGTCCGTGTTGACAGGCGACTGTGGCATGGATGCCCTACATCAGCATCGCCTGTGTCATCATCTACGTCATAGGACATGCCATAGGACCCAGTGAGTCTGTCTGAGCCCATCTGTGATTATTTGCACACAAACTGATTACAACATTAGCTGAACTGTTGTTTGGATGTAACCAGACATGTAGTCACGGTTTGTAAATGAGCACCCGGGTTGTTTGAGACATGAGCATCCACTGTCCTGAACACTGATGACGTCCAGCTCGAGTGTTTTTGTTGTGGCTAACCATGTTTTTGTTCTGCAGGTCCCATTCCTTATGTGGTGGCCACTGAGATGTTCAGGCAGACAGCCAGGCCTGCGGCCTTCATGGTGGCAGGCTCCGTCCACTGGCTCTCCAACTTCACTGTTGGCCTCGTCTTCCCCTTCCTAGAGGTTGGTTACACAATTTCTACAAACTCTGACTTCAGTGCAATTTATTGCAGATGTTTTGTTGAGCATAACCAGAAAAGCAGTTCACCCCACATCCTCATTGTAATGTGATCATTTCTATCATTTACATTTGGGTCTCTTTACTTTGGTAGTTTCTTTATGGTTTGCATACATTTGCAAACAAAAGAAAGTAGAAATGAGCCAATTTAGAAAAGAACTAGTTTGTATGTCTACTAAGACTTTTATCCCATATTGTGATTTACTCACTGAAGTGCCCCCTTTTGCATTTTTCCCATGCGACACAAATATGAGAATTAAGTAAATAATATGCTGTAACGGACAGAGCACAAGAGAGCTGACAAAGAGAGTGCAGGCTGGGTGGAGCGGGTGGAGACGGGTAATTTGTGACAGAAGGATAGCAGCAAGTGTGAAAGGGAAGGTTTACAAGGTGGTGGCGAGACATGCTGTGATTTATGGTTTGGAGCCGGTGGCACTGACGAAAAGAGTGGAGGTGGAGCTGGAGGGGGCAAAATTTTCATTGGGAGCGACCAGTATGGACAGGATTCGAAATGAGTACCTCAGAGGGACAGGTCAGGTGGAGCAGTTTGGAGACAAAGTTAGAGAGGCGAGGCTGAGATGGTTTGAAGATGTGCAGGTGAGGTGGAGTGGATATATCAGGAAAAGGTGTTGAACATGGAGCAGCCAGACAGGGGGGAAAGAGGAAGACCCCAAAGCAGGTTCATGGGCGAAGTGAAGGAGGACATGCAGAGGGTTGGTGTGACAGAGGAAGTAAAAAATGTACTGGATGAGAAATATTAAAGGGGCCACTAGTTTTTGTTTTTTTGTCTTTTCCCCAATTTTCCTTTAGTGCAGCACTAAGTTTCTTGAAAATGCAAAGTTTAATTAATTAATTTCTGTCAGGTATCGAACTCAAATCAGTTGGTACCTCCTGTTTGCTGTTTATTGCTGTCATATTGCAGAATGTATTTTGAACCTATCACACACCTTCCTGATGGTGCTGATGGCACACAGCACCTTAGATGACACTACACTATAAAGAGTGAGTTTTGGGGGGGATGGCTTAGTGTTGCTGGCTGCTGAAGCTGGCTTGTTGTTTGGCTGACGGAGACCAGGGTAGATGGAGATTGGAGTGTGGGAAAGTGGTGGATCTAAGCATGAGAGAACAGTCTTGGTTTCAGGCAAAAAGAGAAGCAGGAAAAACTGGGAAGGGAGCGGCCTACTGCTCGTACACAAAGACAACTAGACAGACTCACACAAAATGAGAGGGGACAAGAGTAGAGGCAAAACAAGGGAAGATAGATGAGGAATGCAAACATCTAGAGCGCCTAAAACCTTTGGCACTGTCTACAAAGCTTGAAGTTTGAGGGCTCTTTTTTACAGTCATTTGGTGAATGAGGAAGATCCCTCTGCCCTCACCTTCAGTTCAACATCGCCGCACATCTGCGAGGAGAGTTTTGTGACGTCTCGATTCGTTTTGAAGTTAGGCCAGTCCAGTGTGTAACAGGAATGCCGTGGCAGCTCGAACATTATATTTTGTCTTAATTAAACATCTTTCCTAATGGACTGAATCGCGTGGTCTTAGATATACACATAAGCTTTATCTCTTGTTTACTTCCTCCCACGTGTGCATTCTTTAAACCAGAAAAAGTAATCAAAGGAAGAAGGTGCTTGAGTAGCAAACACCAATAAAAATCAGTGTGTCACTTTTGACCTCACCTTGGCTGTTCTGTTTGTGTTCCTGACGTAGTTACTTTCCATCTCGAGGACACAAAGCTCACATTTCCTCTCTCTCTCTCTCCCCCCCCCCTCCCCCCTCAGCGAGGCCTGGGCCCCTACAGCTTCATCATTTTCGCATTCATCTGTCTGGTCACCCTGATCTACATCTGGATGGTGGTACCGGAGACCAAGAAGAAGACGTTCCTGGAGGTCTTCCAGATGTTTGCTAAGAGGAACAAAGTGGAGATAAATCTGGGTGACAGCGATCTGCCCCTCAAAGAGCTCAAAGGGACCCCAGAGGATGCAGTGAAGGTCACGCCCTTTTGAAGAAAAAGGAGAGCATTGAGAGAAGAGGAAGTACTCTCTGCGGGTGTGGGGCAAGGGTGTGTGTGTGTGTGTGTGTGTGTGTGTGTGCGGTAGCTCACTGGACAATGTTTTACTTTTATGTGCTTTTGTGTGTTTTATTATTTGTCTCTGGTAGACTTCAGTGCAGGCTCAGGTTTACTGTGAGTTGGTGTTTGCACCAGATGCAGCCTTAAAGAGGTGTGAATGAGTCATTAAGCAAAACAACGGGTCTCTTGTAAGCTTTTATTGATGAGATATGAATGCAGTACACGGCTGAAGCTGTGACATGTTTTAAATATTGACTGACGGGCGCCTGAAAAGCATTTTTACACCTTTGTAACAGATACCGTAAACCCTTTCAGATCCTCACCATCAACAGTGACATTCTGGCTATTATAGCACGTTGAAGCTCATACAAAGAAAAGCAGCTGTGGGCTCGTCAGGGGCATCTGTATTGACTGTCCAGCTGCACCCCTCCGTACATGCTAAGTTTAGTGGCTCCCCAGCTGAACACATTTCCCACTGCCGTGCTGTTGCTCCCACACAACATTTGGTCTCGGATATCGGCTGTGGTCAGCACATAGTCCCACACGTTGACATCAGTCATCTTCCCCACAAAGGCATCTGTGTTGGAGATTCCCAGCAAGCCATCCTGGTCTTTGCCCAGAATGAACACACCACCGGGGCTGATTGTGTAACCGCTTTTGAGGTACCGCGGCTCCCCCACCATGCCGTTAATCCAGAGCTCCGCGCTGCCAGTGTGGGACGACCAGGTAACACAGTAGTTCTTCCAGTTCTGGGACTTTAAGTTGTGCGGCAGGTTGACAAACTCGTTGCCGATCCAGAGGCCGACTTCCTTCATGTCCCTGTCCTCGCCGAGGGAGATCATCAGCTCGTTATCGTTGCCGCTGCTGGAGTAGGAGATGACGGTGTGGACCCCTTCAACCTGAGGCAGGACATGCATGCAGACGGTGAAGGAGTTCAAGTCCATAGGATGGCTGAGGCTGGCCAAAGCATGACCGCCAAAATTTTTCTCCTGGAAGTTGAGCACCAGAGGAAACAAAGAACGAGGTTCTGAGGGCAACAGAAAAAACAAGAATCAGGACTGGAGAAGCCCCCACCCAACTTTAACTATGGGTCAATATCAAATCTTAAAAGCACCCACCATACATGGCAGGCCTTGAGTTGGGACGTCCATCTAAAGGGAATAAATAAGAAAGAAGCAAACACTGAAAAGTAAATTCAAGCCCCTCTCACGTGTAGCTGTGTGTAACAGTTCTTAGACAAACAGCCACCTGAATGCATGTTCTTTCCTATAGATGTTATCAGACCCTCGATCTTCTGGAGCCTGGATTCGATTTCATCTTGCCGACAAAATGCTGAAAAGACAAAAAGGCAAAGAAAACGATGAGAAATGGACTCAAGCAACATCAGTTGTGATGGGGGAATAAAAGCAATATTATTGTGCAATCACACGGTCACAACAAGCTACACACTTCCTTTCCCGAGGCGCGGCAAGAAAGAAGACTCCACAACACGGCCATTGAGAGGCTGAGCGATGCGGTAATCGTTCCACAGGGTCTTGTTGTCCATGTCCATCAGGGTGCTCTCCAGTTTCCTGATCTGAACGCAGCAGAGGAGCAGATACATTTTGTGGCACAGCAGCAGATTATATTTTAAAGAAATTTTCTGTATAAAATGTTTCCCTTTTGGGGGAAAGGGGCTCCGTGTCTGCCTTACCTGGTTGTGTGACAGAGTGATGGGTGTATCAAACACAGTCCAGAGGATGCTCTCGTAGCAGGGTGGAGTGGTGAGGGAGCCCTGGTATCTGAAGAAGTGGTTCATGTTCTCTGGGAGCATTGAGCGCACATCGAGGCTCGATATGTACATGGTCTGACCTGTCAGGGTTACGCAAATGCCGCATTAGACTTGAACACTCAGTTGTGGCTGCGCTTTTGTTTTTCTCCGTTTTTTTTTTTGTGTTTTTGCCTTGTGCGCAGGGAAACTAGAGTCACTCACCGGCATACTTGATTTTCTCCAAGTTTGCGATGAAATCACTGTAGTAGGTGTTCTCAAAGTGGCCATCCTGGAAATAAAACCAAAGCTGTGTTAAAGTTGATACTTAAAGCTGCAGTGAAAAGAGATAAACCTGACTTGACCCCTCTTTAGAGGATTATTCCACTTTATTAGAGCTTTTGTGTTAATTTACCCCTTTGTCATAAAATTAAATAAAAACCCAACATAGTAAATGCCTGATACAACCACAAATCCCTCCAGATTATATGAATCATCATATTAGGAGCTGGGAGCATTATTACATGGCAAATTGGTGTTGAACCAGAAATTTGATAGGTCATTAATGACAGTTTGGGTCACGTTTTTACAGATCTGTTATAATGTGCAATGTAGTCTTGACTCTTTATAGTCTTTCTGTTTAATGTTCCTCCTTTGCTAGGTGTCAGCAATTAACTTGTGAATTTCCTGTAGATGTGACAGCAAAACTGCTGAAAATAAAATCCCAGTTGCATGTAAACTCTCACTTGCGTCTAAATCATTCGACTCCCAGCTGCCGCTGCCACAGTGGATGCCAGCTGTGGTGTTGCTGCAGCAATGACCTCTCAAAGGAAAGGAAAGGAAGTGTCTCATAGCTGAAGGTCATAGACTGTCAGAGATCCAGAGCAGCCCTCTGGAAACAAGCACTCATTCAGTATGTTGGCATGCAGCTGAAGACTCGGCACAGCCTTTAACCCACCAGCATGAGCGGAGCAAAGTATCACACACTTCAAAGACCATTAGACTGTTTGCCAAATGCTGTTTTTTCACTACTAAGTCTCTTCTTTTTCTAAACTTCTTACAGCCTACCTTGTGGTCTAATGTTAGTGGTAATGCTGGGATTCAGTGCAGTCGTGTAATAACCTACTGGTCAGACAAAGCAGATAGGAAGAGGTATTTGTGGCTCACGTACTTCATAGAAAAAGGCGAGAACTGCCAGCCCGTCTGGCTTATCTCTGGCTTCCGTAAAGCTCGCGTACTTGTCAGAGTTGTAATGGACCACGTGCAGCTGAAAGAGAAGGTTAAAAATGATAACAGGTTGGTTACCAAAATATGCCCAGTGACCTGGGAACATACCAAGAGATATACTAACTTTAAACGCAGCTCTATTGTTTCAGTTGGTTGATAATAGGGAAGAAAGACTTTCAAATATTCAGCCGAAAGCAAGAAATTTGTGTGCAGCTCAGGAACGGAGAAGAGGGCTGATTTAATAGATGCAGTCTGATGCAACTCATCTTCATTTTTAACTTAATTCCTGCGTCTGTATGTATAATTTATCCCAATTTGATCGAGCATGAAGAGGATGCACTTTAAAGGCCTGGCTGTACTGCAGTGGACAGCCTGTGTGCTTTTGAAGCCTACCTCTGCCATGTAGCGGATCCCGTCCAGGGTGTGCTCCGCTCCGCTGGCCTCCAGGTCCCAGCCGCCCCAGTGCAGGTGCATCTGGACGGCTGTGTACTTTCCTGGGAGGCCGTTGGTGATCATCATAGTTGAAGGTAGGTCGATTTGAACTGATGGGGACATGAATATATCATCACTTATCATGAATACTTTACACAACTGCTGTTGCGTGTCTGATTTACAGGAAGTACTGGTCTACATTTATTTCAGCAGCATTCGTTTTTGGTCAGTGTTATGAGTGCTTTTCATGTGATGCAGTCATCACTTTCCAAATCATACTAATACCTGGCCAGGGAACACCTGGGAGTCTTGGAAAATATGGAGACATGAGAGGTTTTCTTTAACTGGGAAATTCTAACTCAGCCTCCACATAAATATTGTTTTTTAGTTCAGGAACTAGATAAACGGTGGTGTGGTCCTTTCTGTGCCAGTTAATACTGATGTTGTCATTTATGCATTTTTTTTTATTATTATTAGAGCTGCCGACTTTTCTTACCAGAGTGCCCGTTATTGGACATGAGAAATTTTCCCGTCTGAGCATCATATCCGCTGAGCTCCAGTTGTAACATGTCTGGGTTGTGTCTGACGCTGCGCCGCTGGATGTCAATAGGAGACTGCTTCTTTCCGCCGCACGCAGGATACTTGGTTGCCCAGTGCATCTGGTCCAAAGCACCCTCTGTACGGAAAAACGCACAGCTGATTATCCGCTTAAACGGCAAAAGGTTCCTAGAGGGAGATAAATCCATGAACAGACTGACACTGTTTGAACCGTCGTTTTACATTAGCCTTTGTTGGAAATGGATTAACCACCCAGCTCACATGTTGCTGGTTTACTGGCACGCACATCACTTTTTCAACAGGATAATGTTGCATCTCCTGGTATTTTCATTTTATTTCCAGAATCTTAGAGGCAGCTGCGCTGAGTAAACTACACTAAACGGTCCCATCATGGTTATTACAGGAGTCAACCAGCGGTTATCCGGGAAGTATTTGGCCAATAACGCAAAGCGCGTCAACCAGAATACCAAGCAGTCAAATGAATCGAGTGTTTATCGAATAGGTAGTAATAACCCTTTTTTTTTTATTTCAGCAGCTGTATTTTTATTTCAATAAAAAAAATGCGTTATTTGTTGATTCTTTGTGTTACACACACACACACACAAACGCCGCTACCCACGCTTTACGCACCAAACCTTAACTTCAGTGAAAGCGCCGTTTGAGGTTTTTAATAAAATAAATCCTATTGAAACAAATTTAGACCTAATGCATAAACATAATGCCCACCTGTATATGTCCAATGGATTCCATCATGAGGGATACTAGCGCTGACGGCACGGACCAAAAGCGCGGAGACAAACACGGAGAAAATCTCCATCGCTGCGTTTCGGCTGCGTCGCGCAGGACAGTGACTCCTCACAGAGGTTCACCCTCAAGATTTAAACAGCCAGCGAAGAAGGGAGGTGTTGGAACTTCTGCTGAGAACGCCCCGGGCTCTTCTCAGCAACCCCACACTGACAGAAAACCTGCTTTTACCAACTGGCCGTGTCATCTGATTTTTTGATTCAAGTTTGTGCGTTTATTTTACTTCACAAATCGGTTGTTTTCTCAGTCAGGTCATTAATAATGTTGGGCAAAAATAACAAATTTTTAAAATTAGGAGGATTTTTTTTTTTACTTGGGAATATCTTCAAATATAAAGATTTTACATTCACCATCGCAATTCCTCGTTTTTGTCACAGCCAGTTCTGATAACTCAAACTTGCTTCAATAAAAAAAAACGTGGGATTTTAACAGAATTTTATTCGTCGGAAACCATGACACAAACAGGTTCACACATGTCACTGTGAAGGGAAAAAACAACAGATGTCTGGATGTCTGTGAACAAAAACTGTAAGCACCAGTGATAGGGAGGTATAATAAATAACAGCTTGCATCACCTGTTGATGCACGCTGGTCGCAACTTGCCCAACGACTCAACTTGAAATGCCAGACCTGTCAAAGTGTGTGACTGGGGTGCGTGAGTGTGTAACGGCGTAGTTCGCCTGGAGGATCAAATGTCCTTATTAGGAAAAAACATTTAGTTTGTCTTCAGAGGAGTGCTTCATGGTCGGGACTACACTCCCCTCCAAAAGTACTGGAGCAGTGAGTCCAATCCCTTTATTTTTGATGTAGACTGAAAACATTTGGGTTTGATATTAAAAGATAAATATGAGACAAAAGATCAACATTTCAGCTTTTATCTTCAGGTATTTGCATCTGGATCTGATAGACACTTCAGAAGATGGCACCTTTTGTCTGAACCCACCCATTTTTCTTAACTGCATCAAAACGTTTGGTTCATTATCATGCTGCACGATGAAGGATCTCCCAATCAGTTTGGTTGTATCTTTCTTTAAATTGTCATAAAACTGTTTCTGTAGACTTCTGAGTTCATTGTACTGCTGCCATCATGTGCGACATCATTAATGAGCCGGTCCCAGAAGGAGCCGTGCAAGCCCAAACCATGACATTACCTCCGCTGTGTTTCACAGATGAGCTCATATGTTTGGGATCATGAGCAGATCCTTTCTTTCTCCAAACCTTAGCCTTTCCATCACACTGGTAAAGGTTCATCTTTGTCTCATCGGTCCATAAAACTTTGTCCCACAATTTCTGAGGCTTGTCTCTGTCCTTCTTGGCAAATCCCAGTCTGTCCTTCCTGTTCTTCTTGCTAATTAGTGGTTTGCTTTTTCTGGTGAAGCCTCTGTACTGTTGTTCATGAAGTCTGAACAGTAGATTGTGATCACTCCTGCCCTCTGGAGGTTGTTGCTGATGTCACTAACAGTTGTTTTAGGGTCCTTCTTTACAGCACTTACATTTCTGTCATCAGCTGCTGTTGTTTTCCTTGGTCTGTTCAACAGCTGTTACTTATGACACCACTAATGACTTTCTTCATCAGGACATTCCAAACAGTTGTACAGACTGTGGCCAATGCTTGTGCAATGGCTCTGATTGCTTTTCCATCTTCTCTCAGCTTCACAGTTGCTTGTTTGTCACCCATAGACAGTTCTCATGTTTTATATGTTGGTTACTCCTCTAACTATAAATGCACAGTCTGCACAGGCAGAACCCAAATCTGAAACTGAGCGTAGACTTTTCAATGTACCAGCACACACCTGGGCAACAAAACACACCTGGCAGTCACATATTCAAATACTTTTGCTCAGCCATCTTCTGAAGTGTGTATCAGATCCAGATGTAAACACCTGGAAATAAAAGCTGAGATGTTGATCTTTTGTCTCATATTTATCTTTGATGACTTTGGTGGCCACCTTGCAGCACAAACATCTCCTGAATTTACACTTGTGTGCAAGTGTTTCACACCTTTGGGCACTATTTCTTTGCATTTCATGAAACCTTAAAAATGTGCCGCACATGCTAAAATCTTAGAACTCTGAGCCATTAAACTTTAACTGGCTCATTTGGATGAGTCGTGATGACTGTAATCTGGCAACAGCAACTTACCAAGACCTGGGTTATTGTAATTCCCTTTTTATTGGGCTGCCACTAGCTTCCCGAAAAGCTTCTTTTTTGATCTAAAATGCCAGAAAGGTTCTAGCAAGAGAGGCCATAGTTCTCCCATATTAGCTCCTTTACAATGGTTCCCCTGAATTTTAGAATCTATAATCGCTCACCTTATATAAAAAGCACTGAATTATCAGACCCCCTCATATCTGTAAGACCTCAGGTTATCCCAATAGAGTGTTATCAGAATCGGGTACTCACATTACTTATGATGCCTGCAGTTTCTAAAAGTAGAACAAGAGACAGAGCCTTCAGATATCGGGCTCTTCTGGGACATCGGCGTCTTCAGATCAGGCTTAGATCTTTCTGTTTTGTTAAAGCTTATATTTAGAGCTGGATCCAATGACCTTGAACCAAGGTCAAGCTGCTGTGCTGACCTCCCATTGTGCACTGAGCTCCTTTCTACTCTCCTCTCGTTCCCTCCCCATGCATTTCTGTGCCACTATTGCATTTCATAAACGTTGTGTCTTATCTGTCCCCCACTTTGTGCTTCCTGCAGATATGTTCAGCTCAGGAGTTCCATGTTTCTCTCTTTGCTTTTCCCCCTCACCTCAACCAGTTGAAATTGATGGGAACCCCCCCGAGCCCCGCTTTGAAGGAGACATCTTCCTGTTGGAAGGAACTTCCTCTTCTCTCCATTGTCTCCAAGTCCTTGTTAACAGAGATTCGCTGGGTTTCTTTCAGTAATATTGTAAGGGTTTATCTTACCTTTATATATGATTCTGTGTAACCCACAGAACGTTACTGAATGTGTGTTTTCCTAAATCTGCGTAGAATTACGGGTGTACAGGCCATTTTATTGCCTCCCTTAAATTGTGAAACTGGGATGAGGCTACAGGAAGTCGCTGCATCTGGCAGAGAAAAGTCATGCACACGACAGGCCTGTAAAACCTCAACTTCAGTTTTTTAACACTGGTTCACGTAAGGATAAAACAGTCAAAGTGAATAATGTGTTGTGCTACCTTTAGACAGAGCCAGGGCAGCTGTTTGTCCTTGTTTTTAGTCTTTATGCTAGGCTAAATCGTGCCACTGATCTTCTTGAACTGCGAGGATGTGACCTGTCAAAGAAGGCTAAGATCAAAGTAATGAGGTGGGGTAAGTTAAGAACTACGTAAGTAAAACTGATCAAAAAGAGACCTCAGAATAATATAAATCTGCCCACTGGCAAGTCTATGTGTGTGTACATGTGTGCCTGTGTGTGCCAAGACCTGATTCAATTACAAAGCGATCAAAGGACTCACCTTGATTTAAGACTTTCATTGTTCCAGGCATATCCTTCCTCCTTGGACTGGAGTCTGCAGCCTCTTTACAGCCTGCACTTGATTAATACCAGCTGTTTCCATGACTATCAACACCCAAAGGCTGATAAAAAGATAATAAAGGTTTTTTTAAAAAGCCCAGGTGGTGAAAACAGACCCGACCTCCGCGGGTGAAGTAACAGGAGCGTTTACTGTACATACAAACACTGAGATCATTACGAAGCCACAGATATGAAATTGCTCAGGTCTTTACTTAAATACACCAACGCTTAGAAATGAAGTAAAGCTGTCCTCAGTAAATCACCAGGTTTATTTTTGTCTTGAGGAAAATAATAGTTGTTGAGGTATTGGAGTCTAATGATGTAACTGTACCAGTCAAGAGTAAGCTAGTCATTTAAAGCTGGAGTACGGCGAGGGTGACGTAAAGGATTAACTGCTGACAGTACGCACATGGACTGAGTGAAGAAGATGAAGGAAAAAAAGCTTCAAAGTTAGATTCATCCTGGGTGCAGTTCTTTAAATAGGCGATGAAAGTGACCGTGTTTCTGCACATTCTTGACATTTGACAACATCAAATGGGATCATTGTCCTGTTGCATGATCCAGGCTTTAGCTGTTGGACAGACGGCCTCACATTTGGCTCTCGAATACTTTGGTATACAGAGGAGCTCATGGTCAACTCAGTGACTGTAAGGTGGCCAGGTCCTGTGGCTGCAAAACAAGCCCGAATCATCACCCTTCCACCTCTGTGGTTAACAGTTGGTATGAGGTGTTTGTGCTAATATGCTGTATTTGGTTTTCACCGAACATGGCTCTGTGCATTAAGGCCGAACATCTCCACTTTGGTCTCATCTGTCTGAAGGACATTGTCCCAGAAGTCTTGGGGTTTGTTCAGATGCTACTTTACAAAGCTAAGCCGTGCTCCCATGTTCTTTTTAGAGAGAAGAGGCTTTGTCCTGGCAACCTTTCCAAACAAGCCATACTTGTTCAGTCTTGTTCTAACTGTACTGCCATGAACTTTAACATTTAAAATGCTAACTGAGTTCTGTAGAGTCTGAGCTGTAGCTCTGGGTTTTTTGCAGTTTCCTTGAGCCTTGCATGAACTGACCTTGGGGTGGGTGAATTTACTGGGATGCCCGCTGCTGGAAAGACTGGCAGCTGTCTCGAATGTTTTCCACTTGTGAATAATCTGTCTGTAGAATGATGGACTTCAGATTGTTTGGAAATGTCCTTATAGCCCTTACCAGACTCACGGGCAGCAACAATTGCTTCTGTAAGATCATTGCTGATATCTTTTCTACATTGTGTTAACACACACCTGAATGCTCCAGACCTGCAAACTGATAAAACATCTGCTGTTATAGACGTCTTCACACTTATTGATGGTCAGTTAATCAAGTGCAGTTAGCGGTACCTGGCTGCTACTTACCCTCTTAATTCCTATGGAAGCATTAAGGGTGTCACATATAAGGTGAGGCAAGTGCAGCTCAGGTGACAGAGCAGGTCGTCTACCAATCAGAAGGTCCGTGCATCAGTCCCTGGCTCCGCCTGTCCATGTGTTGAAGAATCCTTGGGCAAGATACTGAACCTTGAGTTGATCCCAGTGGATCCATCGGAGTACAGGTGTGTGTGAATGTATAGGTAGGTATAGATAAAAGCACTGCATGAATGTGTGTGTGTGATTGGCTAAATGTAGAAAGTGCTCAAATTGAGTAGAAAGGTGCTATATAAGTACCAGTCCATTTACCATTGACACAATTTTCTTCATACTGTTTAATGTGTAACAAAAATCAAGAGTTTTTAATGGTGAAATTGAAAGTGTAAAAAATATTTGAATTAGGTTGTTGTGCAAACTGATAAATGACCAACATTATAGTGTGCTTGATGTATGGTAATAAAATTAGGTTTCCTTTCAGGCACACCTCAAAAAACAGAAATGAAACCAGACAATGTGCAAAAGATATGTGGTGGAAATTTTAGTGCACTGAATAAAAAAAGAGTCTACTGCCAGAGTTGTCTTTAGAAAATGTATTCTTGCAAGAAGGGATTCGGTCAATACAGAGCACCCTGAGTTCAGTGAGGAATTCAAAGAAACAAAGATTCAAAGATGAAAGACAAACCATAGCATGAGAGACACTCCCATCTATAGGACGCTTAATAAGACCTAAGCCACATGGGATTATACAGCAGCCATATAACCCAGAACACACAACTATAATCATCAATGTCAAAGCTACAGGAACTATAACAGTCTTCCCTCATCCAAACACTGACTCCGATCATCTTCATATGCCAGTATTTTGCCCAGAGATTACACAATCCTTCTAAGGCTATGGTTGCTGATCCATCAGAAGCAGTGTTATTAGGGATAAAAGTACAGCAATAATCACCACACATGACACAGACAAAAACATGACAGATAGCATAAAGATTACAAAAGGTTAGGCTACAGTAAAGTCTTAAAAAGGAACCTGTGTTTTTCTAAATGAAATAACATTGTTTTCAAAACAAAATAGTTTCTGCAAACTTCTTAGGTTTTCTCAATAGTACAACTAAATATAATAAATGAAATAAAAACAAAGCTTCTCTGCCACAGAGTGGGAACCTGTCCTTGGTGAAACTTATCTGCCAAAAGATTGCTAGGATAGCCTCAAACCTTCTCACAACTATGACTAAAGTATAAATAATGGAAGAGTAAAAAAACTTTTATTGTTTTGAAACCTTTTTCAACTGTTGTGAGGTGTTGCCAGGACATTGCGTTTTTGTGGAAAGCGTGTAATGTGGATTGTTTAACATTTTGAGTAACTTACTGTTTGTGATTGTGACAGGTTACTTTTGGTAAGGATTATTAGTTTTTGTTTTTTTGGATAGTAACTTTGTTTAGATGGTCCTCTTTCCATCCATCCATTTCTTCTGCTTATGCAATACAGGGTTGCAGTTATTGACCTGCTGAGAAACTTGTGAAAGAACAGAGGACAAAGTCCTACAATAGGTTTACATAGCATGCCCACAATAGTCAGTTGATGGGAGAACTTTAGGTGGCGGGCCCACGCCCAGTGCAGGAAGCTATCCACATAAAATTTCAAAAGCACTAAGATTGCATCACCCTCTTTTCCTCATGCACATGTAAGTTAGGACCAGTGGCAGGCCTTTGGTCCCGGGCAGAACTGGGAAGACAGCATCTCTTACCTTCAGTAGGACTGAGTTCAATGAAATTCATCATGAAATGATCAAAGAGTTTTCAAGGGAGTGGATGTGCAGCAGGAGGTTGCAAAGTTGGTTTACTCGAGTTGTTAGTAGCACAAACCCTACAAAAATGGAAATACTTATCTGCATAAGTAGTGACTCCTTTAGTGGACCAATGCTGAGTGAGCATAGCTAGAATTTCCCCTTTCAACACACGGTCCGACCCATGCGTCCGCTTTGCATAGTGAGGGAAGAAATGTTTTAGGGAGGCAAGGTTTATTGTCTGGTCCCGGCCAAACATCCACATAAGCCTGATGTTGTTTCCCCAAAGCTCTTTCAGCAGGGGTAGAGAGCATCTGCATCTCAGACAGTGAAAAAGAAGTGTCAGTCGGGAATGAAACTAAGTGTGCAGCGTGAGGGGGAGGAGAACAAGCAGCATTCTTAGCTGCAGCATCATCTATCATTGCCTTTTGAAACGGGATCATGTGCACCAGCTTGTACGACACAGTGACAAACAGCAACTGAAGATGGTAGTAGAATTGCCCAGAATCATTGTAGATTTCAACAGATCGATCTTATGCAAGCTTACAGTCAAAGCCACAAGCTCAGCTCTGGAATGGCTTCAATGCACTTGGGAGACTGGCTGAAATCTGACGGTCCAGGAGTCTTTTTCACATTGCTGCTCACTCGGACTAGTCACAAAGAGGTCATCAACATATTGCAGGAGAACAGAGCCCGGAACAAGTGTCAGGGAGTCTAGGCTTTTCCTCAAATAACCGTTATATATAAAAAAGTAACTTTTCTCATCAAAATTGAATGCAAACCAAAGGAATATAAAAAACATCTAAAAGGTCGACCACAGAAAAAACCTGGGAGAGAATTGTGTGGAGATTTGGCACGTGTGGAGCTCGTGGTTACACTGCAGCATTCACAGCCTGCAAATCCCACACAAATCTCCATTCAGTTGATTGTCCAGGCCCTTTAAACTTTTCACAGGGAAAAATAGTAGGAGTGACTGGTGAAGTGTCACAAGGGACAATTAGTCCTGTCTGTAACAGTGAGTTAAAGACCAGTCTAATACCTTCAGTGGATTCAGGCTTTAGAGGATATTCCTGTTGGAATGGCCTATAGTTAGACTTAGGAGTTATAACAACTGGGTCACAATCTTTGATCAGGCCAACATCATACTTATGGGACAATCATAAAGTATCAGGCACGTCTCCCGATGCAGAGAGAAAAGTCTCAACCAATGAGCCTGCATGTGAGGTCGATTCAGCTGTGCGTGTAGAATGTGCAGTGATCACATACAACTGTCTATAACAGTCAACTGATGGTCAATAGAAAATCCCCTCTTGTTGTGTCGGGGTCCAATCATGTGCTACCTAGCAGTTATGGGTGAATATGCCAATGTTCTGCAAGCATCTGTGTTTGTGTTTACTCAGAGAGACATGCGGTACGGAATGATAAATATCAAACCCAACTACCTCTGCGATGGAGTGAGGCAGACAATGAGGAAGCACGCACTGTCCTGCCACTACATACAGTCAGTATGATGACCTCATTAGGCACTTTAAACCACTGAGATTCAAAGCTTGTGTCAGAATGCTTCACCATTTCTCCATCAGCATCACCACAGCGCAAGAGGACAGTGAAATGCTCTTTGAAAATAATACCACAAGATCCAACAGAAAGGAACCTGGAAGTCATTGCCATGTCTTCTGCCTCTGCCACACCCTCTGCTTTGGCCAGTGAATCCTCTTCCACCCTGATGATACAGGAGTAGCCATCTGAAGGAGAGTGAGTGCAGCCTGATGGATGTCTCACTGTTTCTCTGTCTTGGTTGTGCATGCATTGCATGATGTCTGAGTTCCTTGAGCCTGCCTTCACTGTACAGGACACAGGAATCCTGGACAGCTCAGGCAACAACCCAGTGTGAACCCAGAAGGTAAGTCTGAGCCTTCCAAAGGCCCATAGAATCCCCTAAATCATCCAGGAGAGTCCACGTAGTATGCTGCTCAATTGTGGCAAAGAGGTGAGTGAGGTAACCATCAACCAGTTCATCACACTCCTGTGGTCTTTGTCAGTCTTAGAGGACACCTTCTTGAAAATCCGTGGCTGTCATGGTCATGGCCAAGAGGAGATGTAGCTGGGAGAGCGTCCAGGTCAGGATCCAGTCAGAGCAGTGAGCTGTGAAAAAGAGAAGGAGAACTGTGTGAGTATGTGTGTTGTGAAAACTTTTCACTACTTGTCTTACTGGGACTTTCAACTCTTACACAATCAACCTCGTCATTTTCATTTGCAGTCAGTTTAGTCACAGCTTTCATTAATCACTTTCCTCCCCATAAATTTTACTTACAATCAAGGTCTAAATGAAATCATGCCTAGACCCAACAGTCAATCATTTCCTTTTCTTCCCTTTTCACAACCCATCTGGCCTGATTGCTCCCCATTTTCCCAGAATATGGTCTGCGCCCAGATATTCGATACAGACGTCTCCGTAAGGGTTAACTTTCATTCGGTACAAAGTAACAAAAAAAACCCAGCGAGCCCAGCTCATGAGAGGAGCGTTAAACCAAACACCCCCCCCCCCAGCATTCAACTTAAAGTCGAATACCTAGAATCTCAGCCCCGGTCTTGCATCTAAACACGTTGAATGCTCATATTAACCAGCATCAGTCTTGTGTTAAACACTCACGATGAGTTGTATCAGCCTTGTACTCAACAATTAAATGCTCATGGTATACTGTATCAGTCTTGAGACAAGTGGAAGCCAAAGGTACTTATCAAAAAAATTTCTCACCAAATAAAATGCACCTCGCAGTGCAGTGAGGAAGTCAAACTCCACTATGTGCAGGGTCAAGAGGTCAAACACAACAATAAGTACGAGAAAGAAAATGTTGAATCCTTGACATAACAAAATAATCGTCGACAGGTATCAAATGTTGGTTCATTGTGGTGTGAGTTAGCTGCATGAACACATATTTGCTGGTGGCCCCCTCTGTTTACAAAAGGAAATAGCATGGTACAGAAAGAGGCCTCAAGTCTTTATCATTTTGAACCAGGGTCCACTGAGCATGAAGGCTCTTTCCCAGCAATTCCCTGCTCACACAGATGCACGCACCTGGAAGCTGCCCAGTGCAACCGCAGTCTGAGTCACCCGACAGCTCCGCTGGAGCAAATTCATTTAGGTCAGCTCAGCAGTGGCAACGCTGCCAATGCCTCCCTCTAACCAATCAAGTCTGCAGCCTGATGTACGTGGTGCGAATTCTGTGCCTGGAAGAAGTTAAATTGCTGACGTGCACACAGATCCGCCGTGAGACAATGTGTGGATGTGGAAATAAAAAGAAAATTAACCTTTATTTTAGCAAAGGTGTAATCCAACAGCGGCCCATAAAGAGAGAGGGGGAAAACTCACAGGCTGGCAGGCAGGGAACAAACAGTACAACAGGGCCCAGAGGAGGCAGGATAACGGAGACAAGGAAAAGAAACAAACTCAAGCCATGAACAGAAACTAGATCGCAAAACTAATTCAAATCCAAATGCAAGATTAGCATTAATAACAAAGCTCAACTTGAAAAAGGTAAGACAACAGAACAATACATGAAAAGCAAACTAAGACTGAACACATCCAGAACTCAAAAACACTTTTTAAAAAACCCAGGACCGTGAGATAACTAACGAGTCAAATGAAACCAAAACAACTAAGAAAACTGTGACGAGATCTCACTGTTCTCATAGCAGGGGATATTTTACATCACTGCAGGGGTCACTTCTGCATTTAGGGATTTCTTGGAGTCAGAGGACATACACAGTTCACGGCAGCTAAAAAAAGAGCCAAATTTTCTAAAACATGTACAGCAAGAAGTGAGACAGCAAATGACCCGTCTCACTTCATTAGCTTCTCACTCGTTTTCCAACAAGCTGCCCTCACGGTGTAGAGAGCTAGTGCTTAGGTCGTGGGAAAATATTTTACATTGGCTTGCAGAAACGTGATAAAAAAAAAATCACCAGTTCTCTTATCGTGCTTCCTCACATCCAGGTGCAGCTCTAAAGAGCGGCGGTGCGGCCCCCCTCCCACAATTTCACAGGTAGATGGCAGGAGAGGGGACAGGACAGTGTGACACATATATGCTAGATGCTACCACCAGGCAGAGATGCTGCACCCAGTCAAGAAATAGTCTGTCACATTCCCATATGAAGGCAAAGTGAAAAGGAAATAGAAAAGGAGACCTTACTCTTGCGCAGTGTTTCAATTCACATTTCAAAGATTAAAATGCCACATTCCCCTTCCAAGACTGGAACTGACCCAATGACTAAATATAAATAAAACAAAACTGTAACTGTTAAAAATTTCTAATAAATCACCCTTTATAGAGGAAACGAATTGTAACAAATTGCTTCATATGTATGCGTCATTTGTTATTAAAAAAGAGAATCTGAGTTGCTAGGCTTTGCTGCTTACTTTAAGCAAACTTTATGAGCAGCTGTTGAGTAATTCTGAGGAATTAAAGAGCTAAAAAGAAAAGGGAAGTGACATCGGGGTGGGTGCAGCCGAAACAGGGGGATTTATCACAGCAGCGGTCTCGTTCATTGGAAAGCTGCAGCACTGTATCGTGTCCTCAGCATCGTGTGTCTGTTGCTACAGTAAGCTGCACGTACAGAGGGTGAAAGTGACTGTGAATTACATTTAAGATAAGATTCGGGCTCTGGGGAGCCCAATCCATGACTGATAGTGTCCACTGTGTGTTTTTCTATCCAGGTATGCTTTTGCTGCACTGGCAGTGTGTTTGGAATCATTGTCATGCTGAAAAAAATGAACATTTAGAATTCCATCAGTTTTGATAAGATCTCCAACAGCACTGGCTGAAATGCAGCCCTAAACCTTAACAGAACCTCCACTTTATTTTACAGATGCAGACACTCACCTCTCTCCTGACCCCTTCTGTACATATTGGGGACAATTTGAAGCAAAAGTTTTAAATTTGGATTTATCACACCATAAGACCTGTTGTCACTGATTTTCAGTCCAAATTGTGTAATCTGGCATACCTCAGCTTTTTCTCCCTGTTTCCCTTCCTTAAGAATGGCTTCTTAACAGCCGCCCTCAGATGCAGCTCTCAGGTCCTGTGTGAGGTCTTTGCTGGATTTTTTGCTGTTTCTTAAGGACATGCCTTTCAGAAACTGTTCATCCTCATCCTTGTTTAAGGACACACTACACACTGTGTGGATATATGCCAAGTTTTCAGCTAATGGCTCTTTGAGAATCACTTTGTTGGTGCAAAAATAATATTTACGCCTGTCAAACTGAGTCCAAAGAAACTGTCTCAAGCCTACTTTTATAAAAGTACAAGAAAGTCACGCTGCTTGGAAGCAATATAT
>JAVDPK010000836.1:70886-90807 GCA_034780415.1 Cichlasoma orientale | reverse complement strand
ACACACACACACACACACACACACACACACACACACACGCACACACACACACACGCACACACACACACAGGAGGATTGAGAAACTGAAAAATGAGAGCTTTAGTGAGAAGGAATCACATGACACACATACTAAAACATCGTTTCTCCTGGACACTGGAGAGCAAATGATTCTATTTTATTTTATTCTAACCAGCGTTGTTTCTCCTGTTGAGGCTAACAGAGGCCATCAAAGCACTCAGATGCCCTCACCTCACTCTACCATTTCCAGGCACTTAACTTGTGCTCTGACCAGCTTTGGAAGCTCACTTAGGAATTTATTTCCCCTCCTCCTTTTCCCTCCCCTGCTTCTTACATCTGGAAAATCATAATCTGGCAGCTTACAGTGGAAGCAACTGAAGCCAGTTAGATATTGTCTGACTTTTCCCTCCCCTCTCCTTCTCAGCTTTTTTTTTCCCTTTCAGCACCTCTGGCTTCTTTTTTCTCTCTCACTTCAGCAGTTTCTCCTCTCTGCATGCTTTCCTCGTCCTTCTCACTTTTCTTTTGAAGTTTTTCTTCGAAGGTGTTTTTGGCAAAGGTGTGAAAGTGAATTTGAATCTTGGTTCTCGCCTTCTTTCCCTTCAGTGTCCTTTTCTATTTTAAGAAAATCACAAAGGTTTGACAGTTGTGCACGCCTATCATTTAATCTTCTGCTTTTATCATTTCTGTGTTAACAGTTTTGCAGTCCAGCTCGTCTCATCCAGCCTCGATGAGCTGAGAAACTGCAAACCAGATGAGCTGGCATGTTTACGCGTAATGTCAGCAGCAGAAACACGCCACCATCATCGCATCATCAGTGCCATCATGGCGCGTGATGGTTTTAGAGACTTGACTTGAAGAAACCATCAAACTTCAGTTTGTATTACTAATATTAATTTACCTTGGCACAACTGATGATTTCAGAAAGAAAATCCTGGCTTAGCCTTTGAAAATGCTTCCCTGCAAACAAGCCCGACGTCACACAAAAGTTTGTGACGCCACATTTTGAAGCTCCAAAAGGCACCAACAGCATAGCCACAGCAGGGAGGTCCAGTTTAATGATTTAAAGAAGCAGAGGTGAAGCTTAGCAGACCTGATTGGCTCCGGCTGCTTGTGTCAGACACCTGTCAGTCACAGCAGCCACGCCCCTCCTTCTGGCATCCAGGTGAATGAGTTATAAAAAACAAGTTATTAAGAAGGAGGAAATTATCCATAGGGGTCAAAACCATTTTCTGTAAGAGGCTGTAAATATTCCCTTCGATGTTTTAAAATGAGGTATTTTAACACTGCAGCCTGTGGGGATTCCCTTTGGCTTCAAGTGGCGCCCAGAGGATCTGTAGTTTTTGGACCCGTTACCAGCCAATAGCTCTGGACCACACAGAGACTTTCAGCAATGTGTAAAAAATGACATCAGGAGAGTGATAGGCTTAAACCCTCCCCCCCAAAAACCAAATAAGTCTGAAAAGAATTGAATAAAGATGACCAGAAATGAAGATCAAAGAAATATCTGATTTTACTGGCCGCTAAGCAAGCGTGGAGGCATATTAATGCCATATGATGCCAATATAGCTATCTCATTAGCAACACCCTAGCAATGCATTTGCATTTATTTGGCTAAATTAAGCCCAATATTCACTTTTTCTCATCAAATTCTGATGCTAATGCTAATTTTTTTACTATTTCCAGTACACAGCATCCTTTTTTCTTTTTAAAGGTTACTCACAGTAAATACACAAAAATGTTCCGTGGAACTGGTTCTATGCAAATAGCAATAACTGCAACTTTAAATACACTTGTGTATGTCACTGTGAATTAACAAATTAAGAAAGGGAAGAGTGATCTAACCAGACGTGTCGCGGGTTTAAAGTGTAGCAGCAGCACACTGTGTCCCTTTAGCCAAAAAACACAGTTAGGTCCATAAATATTTGGGCAGTGATTACAGCGATGTGATTAAAGTGCAGACTTCCAGCTTTAATTTAACAGGTTTCACAAAAGTACTGCAGTTTTTTAAACCTGTCTCTAACCGGACACTTGCCTGACCAGCAGCTTCGTGGCCAGGTGAGGCTCGTTCCTTCATTATTCCATAACAAATCGAGCAGATACGAGAGCTGGAGTTGTCCATATAATTATGGAGCTGACTGTTTACTCAAACTCCAGAAGAAACTGTTGTTGCTTCACATGTTTGTGCAGAACAGGACTTTTTATTTCCTGGAAATGAACAATGGTAACAGCTGCATGAAGTTAAAGCGCAAAACAAACAGGTTTCTAACAGGATATATTAAAGACTGAAGTTCTTCGTTCGTTTTAGCGAGAACTAGAATTCCGCTCGAGTGCCTGGAGTCTGTCTTCTATTAATGGTTCCAAGAAAATCACAAGAAAGATTATTTTCTCTCCAACTCAATAAATTCTTCACAAGCCCATACAGCATAAATCGTTAATTTCACCGCTTTTTCTTTTTCCTCCTTTAAAGGCTCTTGAGTATAATCATTATTCATTGTAATTACTCATCTCCCTCTTTCCAGCCAATGGGTCTCTCTCAGCTCCCTCTGCTTTTGTTTGATTTGGCCAATGACCGTGCTGTGAAAGCAATCCTCCCCAGTAAACCCATTCATGGTTGACCACTTTGACTCCCTTAACTACAGCAAAGCAAAGCAGAGCAGCCACATCTGGCAAGCGGTTTTCACATCTGGTTTGTGTATCAGCTCTTTGCACGGCTGTCTGATAGCCTGCCCTGGAGGCAC
This sequence comes from Cichlasoma orientale, assembly GCA_034780415.1. Taxonomy (NCBI): domain Eukaryota; kingdom Metazoa; phylum Chordata; class Actinopteri; order Cichliformes; family Cichlidae; genus Cichlasoma; species Cichlasoma orientale. Next base: position 88,051 of record JAVDPK010000836.1, on the reverse strand, counting down.
AAGATGCAATACAGACAGAACAGGGGAGAGAGGCCAGAGAATGGTGTGCAAGATTTTTCTCAGAGGTCAGAAACAGAGAGGAAATGTCATTCTTTGATAAAAACACCAGACAGCGAAACAGCTGTGTGCTTTAACAACTTTCTACTATTTTAATATGATGCAGCAGCATCTAGAAAGAGAATTATAAGTTAGACTTCTAGAAAAATAAAGCAAATTTAAAGGAGTTTCCCACTAACCGTAAAATTAGCCAGAGCAGCGTCATTATATTCATTATGTTTCATAATCAGTCTAAACATTCTCAAATTTATCATGCAGAATAAAGGGAAACAGGAAGATTACTAAAAAGCAAAATGAAATACGAACCAGTGCAATAAATAACAGATAATAAGACCAAGCAGACAAAGAGTCTGATAGTGAAGATGATGAAGTGATAACGAGATCCAGATGAGGAGCCCAGCCACTGTGCGTGCTGGAAGGGGACGCTTTGATTGTAAAGATGTGGGTCTGTGGGAGCTTCTGTGGGATTCATGTAATGAAATGCTGCCCTCTTGTGTCAAACTGGTATCTTGCCCCCTCTGGTGTTTTATTTTGGTGGAATAAAGTGTCCTGATTGACAGTCAAATAAGAATCTCCATTTTCAAAATAAAAGAATCCTTGTTTTTAAAGCTGCAGTTATCTTTATTTGTTAGAATTAAGTGTATTCCTAAATCGCCTACCCCACATACGGCGTTAAATACGGTTCATTTCTCTCACAGATACATTTGGAGTATTTATTTATATTTACACCATGTGTGAAAACCTTTGAGACCTTTGCCTGTGAAGTCAAATGTAGATTACAGGTGCAGCTCCTCGGGTACCGCATCTCAAACACTTTTCTACCACAGAGGCTGAAATATGACACTTGTGCAGGCTAAACACACCAAGCCAGGAAGCAGAAATCATCTCAAATTGGTTCTATAAACATGACACTTCAGTCCAGTGGACCTGCGCTGCCTCTCCAGTCACCACTGAAGTATGAGGTAGATTTACAGCAAACATCTCTTTAAGCATCTTATGGAAGTCATTACACCGAGATCTGAGAGTAAAAGGAAGCAGTCCCTAGTAATGTTTTCCTAAAAAAAAAAAAAAAAAAAAAATGTGATTGGTGCTTGCTGAATGAGCCTGATTCAGGGCTTGGTGGCAACAGTCTGAGACTCACTGTTAACCAGTGGCAAAGGAGCCATCGGGGGGAATCGGGACATTTCCTGACCTGAGGGTCATCTTGTCCTGCCCTGAGCCTGAGTGGCAATATTATAAAATCAGGCATGAGAAGATGAATCTCTCATAGTTGCATCTAGAAGTTTACATCCACTTCTAGATGCAACTAGGTAATTGCAACTAGGCAACTGATGTCTGAACTATTCCTTATCCAGGGTGGAATGATTGCACGGCAGGGAACGTCAACTGGCGGCCCGCGGTCCACATCCGGCCCGCCAGCGCTTTCCATCCGGCCCCACGAATAGTACTGCCGGAGGTACTATACGCTAATCAATCCTGTCGCGTCATAACCCGTTAAATAACCGTCTCTGATTAGTCTGAATTATCAAAAGCTTTCAACCGCGATTTCCTATTGCCCGTAAATGCCTCCATGTCCCTAGAACCAATCAGAATGCAAGATCGGACCATGTGACTTCAAGCGTTTTCTGGCTGCACCGAGGAGCCAGCTGTTTTTCGTGGTGATCAGATTGTGAACACAGCTGACGGTGAGTCTAAGCTTGTTTTGTGTAGAAAAAATGTTCGGCGATCCAACTTTCTAACTAAAGGAAGTAAAAGTGGTAACAAGATTTCTGTCGGGGAACCTGCGGAAGGATCGTTACTGACTGCCGACCCTACTCCCGGCCTGCGGGGCTCCTTCTCCGTTGGCGTGAGGGTCTCTCACGCGGTCTGCTTGCGGAGGACCGGACGGGTAGGTGGCTCGGCGGCTCGGCGTGTACCCGCATGCGGTCACAGCCCCCCGAATGCGTCCGTCCCTCGGTTGTCACGAACCCCGCGGCCTCGTATCTGCTATTCTGTTATTATTAAAATTAATGTGCTGCCCTTTTGTGCCATTGCGGTTGTACTGTGTGAATCTGTATAGAATTTTTTTTTTTATCATAGTCTGATATTTGTGCCTTTAAAAAATGTAACAACAAAAATGCTTCTGAAGAGTAGATTGTGCAGAGATAAACTCTCATGTTGCTCTCATGTAACATTTTATTGTTTCCTGTGCTCATTATATCTATAATGAGAACAACGGCACACAATTGTGGCGTCTCCATTACAGAGAAGAACATGGAAGTGCAGGACATGCACATCACATCATTAAAAATAGTATAAATGTGAAAGGAAAATTGATATATCAAACGATAATATATTACTTAGGATACAATATTAATTTTATTTTACTTTACTTTACGAGAGCATCTGGCCTTCACGCTGTCTGCAGAGAAACACCCTCTGACACCCTCCCAGTCCACGGTGATGTAAAACGAGGTTCACTGCGAACAGTGATGCTGGTGTTCCAGCAGTTTCCAGTTCATGGCAGGCTTGAACCTTGGTGGTTCCTGGGTGGTTCCTGAACATCCAAACCAATTTCCTCTCATCTGAGGGTGACCGTTTGGGTCTTCTTCCAGACCTCGGCAAAGTAGTGGCACACGTGTTTGAACCGATGATCCTGGAATCTGCAGTGGTTTAAAAATGGCTCTAAGAGAACTTCCCAACTGGTGTAAATCTACAGTTCTCCTTCTGAGATCTTCACTGGTCAATCCAGTGAGTGCTGCCAAAAAAATCATTTTTATGCTGCAGAAAGAAACTACCAGTTGTAGCCAATCATGATCACTAACGGGAATAGACCATGACCATGTCAAGTTAAAAGACATCATGGAATATTTAGCACCAGCTATTAAAAGATTTAAGTGAGTGTATGAATATGTTTGAGCCTGCACGTATACTTTTGACCCTGTGGATTAGAGAAAATCCTAAATAAATTCAAACTTGTGCACCCAATTCTTGTTTTTTAAAGTCATTGGAGATGTAGCTGTACACTCATTCCACCCTGAAAAAGAACAGTTCAAAGAAATCACTAAAAGCTCAGAATTACCCTGACACTCACATGCACACGATGAGTGGATGTAAACGTCTGACCACAACTGTATTAATCACAACTCTGTCGCACTCACATAATCCGTATGCTTTTGCAACAGCGCTAATAACATGCACACCAAAGACGGACATTGATGCGCGCATGCAGCCTTACCCCTCTCTCTCTCTCTCGGCGAGGCACGCAGTGCCGCACTGCTAATCTACATGAAGTTAGACAAATCCCTGGTGTAATGGACATGTCACAAGAAAACTGGAGGTGAGGGAGATTAAAAAAGATGAAACGCAGCTAAATGCTGAAATAAGTCTCAGTCAAAAACAGCAGGTAAAACCGGCACACACGCAGCCTTCAGTGAGTGTAAAGTTTTCTGACATCATGAATATAGTGATAACTATTTGAAAGCTTCATCTCTCTGTATCTCATACTCTGTTTAAAGATGTAGATGTGCCAGTTTTGGTATGTGTTTAGTTTGTGTTATGACTGTTGCCCTAATGGCCATTTAATGGTGTACCTATACCCTTTGCAGAGAATGCAAAGAAGACCACCGATAATCTTAGAGAAGCAGATGTTGCTGCTCATCAATCTGAGAAGGGTCGCAAGGCCATTTTCAAACAATTTGAAATCTTTCATTTTACAGTGAGAAAGATTATTCACAAGAGGAAACCATTCAGGACAGCTGCTAATCTTCCCGGGAGTAGATGTTCCTGCAAATTCACCCCAAGGTCAGACCGTGCAATGCTCATAGAAACTGCAAAAAACCCCAGAAGCTCCATCTCACGTTCTACAGGCCTCAGTTAGCATGCTAAATGTTAAAGTTCATCAGAGTACAATTAGAAAAAGTTCACATTAATAACTTGAAATTTTGAATTCGCTCTACCAATAAGGAAGTTCCATGACAGTACATCATTTCCTTGTTAACCGGAAGCAGGAGGCTGAAGGTGTCAGCTGTCCAGCAGACATGAAAACATTGTTACCTTTTATGCAGCTGTTTTTCGCTAGAAGGCATTTTGACTGTTGATGGTCAAAAAGATGCCGACAACTTGTTCACGTTTCCTAGACACTGCTAGGTCACTGACACTGTCGCTACCTCATTTTGAGTGTGCATGCGTTGGCGTCATCTGCTTCCAGGTAACAAGGAAATGACCTTTTTCACGGAGCTTCCTGATTGGCAGGAATGAATTTGAGACACATAAGTCACAATTTGAGATACATAAGTCAAAATTTCGAGTTAATAACTCAAAATTTCGACTGTGATTCTCTTTTTTTTTTTTTTAGTGGCAGAAACAAGCTTCCATACCACCGTACACTAAAGTATTCTAGAGGCAAATGTGAGGCCATTTGCCCAACAGCTAAAGCTTGTCTCAAATTGGGTCATACAGCAGGACAATGATCCCAGGCGCAACAGCAACTCTCCAATAGAATGGCTGAAAAAAGAAAATGACCCAAAGTCCAGAGCTCAACCTGACTGAAGTGCTTTGGTGGGACCTGAAGAGAGCTGTGCATAAACCAATGAGCTGAAGTAACGCTGTAAAGAAGACTGGGCCAAAATTTATCAGCAGTAATGTGACAGGCTGATAAAGTCATACAGAAAACAACTATTTCACGTTATTGCTAAAGGTGGTTTTACAGGATACAGAATCATGGGGGTGTATTTGCTTTTTCACATGAAAAACTAAGTAAATGCATAAAAAGGAGAAATTTATGGCCTCCAGAAGATCTGGCTGATGACTCAGTGATGTTTTTACTTAACCTGTAAAACCCGTGATACATCTCAGCATTTCCCAGATGGATAACAAACATTCCTGGTTAGTTTTTGCTGAAATTTCTTACCAGCTGTTGAAGGGGTTAACATATTTGGTTCATTCATGTTCCTGCGATTATCTGGTTACACTTATGTTAATTGCAGTCTTGAACAGCCAAAGGTAAAAAAGCTGCATTGGCACAAAACCTAAAAAATAATTGACTTTTTTTTTTCTGGCTTTAGTCTGACACTCTGAAAGAAACATTCTTTTAAAAGAACTAGTTTATGCTAATTTCATGCTAAGCTAATGACACCCCATCAACCTCCATTATACTTTGTACTTCATTCAGTTAGCTTAGCTTATAAATGTGTTACACTAGCAAACATCAAGCCTGCATTTTAGCGCCGTCCTAACAATATTTTCTACACAGCGGCGATGGCTCTAATTTCAAACATTTTATTTCAATAATCATACAGGAAATAAATTTTACAAAATGTTTTGCACTTTTTCTTCAAAGAACTGGAAACGTAAATGTCATGAAATTATTTTATTTCCAAACAATAAGACATTCTGCAATTCTCGCTTTTCTTCTTCCACCTTCTAATGTGGATTTCAAACTAATCACGAACTTTGTGTTTGATACATTTTATCCTACAAGAAGCAGAATATCTCAGCGCACTGAGGCAGACACGTGACAATAGTTGAGTTCACTGTGGCAGAACCCAACTTTTTCATTCAAGTGAAAAATTACGTTGTTAATTTTGAAAAAAAAAATACAGAAAAAATATTTCGACCAGGATAATACAGCAGTGTAAATGATTGTTCCATCGCTTATTGTGCAGTTCTTTTTTTTTTCTTAAATTGTACATGAGAGAAGGCAGAGTTAATAATCTCTCTTAAACATCTTTGGTTCATGAGACTGTTGCATTCACTTAGAATCTATTTAATGCTACATTTCTGTTTGATGATGAGGTTCAATCAACAAAGGCTTCAGATTTTATTGTCACTTTATGGCAGCTGATGCTCAGTACTGGCCTACTGCACAATTTAAAGGCTCTCTGGTGACTTTTCACAAAGCTTAAATTACTACAGTAAAGGCAAAGTCTCAAATGTGACAGGTTTTGATCTCGTTTTTATTGAGGATGTCAAAGTAAAAGAAATTTGATCTTACTGGCAGGTAAGTTCCACCTGTATTAGCCTTTTTTTAGACGTCAGGGTGGTTCACAGTTTTTACTAGCATGCTGTGCGTGTCAAAGATCGGCTTCAACCTGAAGAAAGGCAGCAGGCCAAAATGATATCAGCTATATTTTCTTTTCAGGTTGAAAGTGCGTTTAAAAAATGAGGCTCGTGCTTCATCTGTGTTTTTAAGACCTAAGTCGTAAACTTACAAAATACAATCATCTGATACGAACATATATTTGTACGTTTTTGGCAACAAAGAGGAAGTTTTCCATCATGAGGAACGTCACTAATGTACAGCACCATTTTTGCAACATGTTCAAAGAGGCGGGATGCAGAGAGGAGCCCGAGAAGATGAAAACATAAAAGCACATCGGAGGGAAACTAGAAGACGCGGGAAAAAACGGTGGTCCGACACGTTCTCAGTACATCTTTAAAAAAAAAAAGAAAATCGTGAACCAAGAAGGAAGTTTAAGTCAAGCACACGAACCATCAGCAGAACGAGTCTCAGCAGCTCAAACGCTTATAAGGCAAAGAGAAAACTCTTTATATCATTTTTCTTTTAAAGCTAGAGGAAAAATAAATCTGCTGCTGCTCTAAAGCAACATTTTTTATAAAAAGAAACTTCATTGTCAGCACATGGATGATTTTAGTATCTATGTGACAAAACGTGTTGCTATTTTTTTTTTAATAGAAAGATAAAACATTAAAAAAACTAAACTGAATTCTGCTGTAATCTGGAAGCCGTTTGTTTTCCGAGCAGTGTGTGCAGATCAGCAGCAGCAGGGCAGTTCTCGGGAGTCCTCTCAGGCGTTCTTCTTGCACACGTGGACGAAGTAGCACGGAGCCTGAGGCTGGCCCGGCACGTAAGTCTGGAAATCCCCGTAAACACTGTGCTCCATGTTGCCGCTGAAGGCCTCGTTCAGCAGACCTGTGAAGCTCTCCAGGCGGTGAGGGTAGTAGGACAGGCGGAATTTACTGCAGAACACAAACAAAGTTACTGTAATTTAGTTTCATTCATTTGATTTCAATTCACTTTCAGTTGGTTTCAAGGAGGATTTTTCTCACTTCAGTTCACTTAAAAATATAAAAGTTTAGTTTTTGTTAGCTATAATAGCTCCGCTGCAAACTACATGATATGATAGGATCATCCTTGAGTTCAGGAATGCAATTGTTGTAAATGTAACTAGTTTTGTTGTGTCTGTCGTGTCTGAGGATGGAGCCGAGCGACCTCGACTGTGAAGGAATTTACACGGAGGGAAAAAACCAGACAAACACCATCAAACGCAAAAAAACATTCAATGAACACTAAAACGAATGATGATTACTGTGATCATGTGATCATGTGAATGCAAAGTTGACACAAACCACTGTTGTCAATAATGGAGGTTCGAGTTTAAACAGAAGCTGTTGAGTCTGACAGCAGCTGTTACAGAGTTATTTATTAATAATCTTCATGAGTACAGTTTGGAGGCAGTGAAAAGATTATTTGTTATTAGTCGTGTGCAGTCCTGCTCTCACACGCGGTAATAATCGCTGTTTAAAGTCCAGCAGATCAAACTTTAATGCGTAATTGGGTGGCAGTGCTTGCCTTGCAACCGGAGGGTCGCTGGTTCGAGTCCCCGTCTGAGTGCATACTGTCATTGTGTTCCTGGGCAAGACACTTAACCTAAGTGTGAATGTGGTTGGTGTTTGGTGGTCGGAGGGGCCGTAGGCGCGAATTGGCAGCCACGCTTCCATCAGACTGCCCCAGGGCAGCTGTGGCTACATTAGTAGTAACTTACCACCACCAAGTATGAATGAATGGTGCTTGAAACTGTAAAGTGTCTTTGGCGTCTTGAAAAGCGCTATATAAGGCTAAGGCATTATTATTATATTACAGGTCAGTTAAGGCTGCATTTAATTCATGCAAGACAGGAAACTGTAGATTATGACAAATTATGACAAATTTTTCGTATACTGTCCAGATCTGCTAATTAGACTGGATCTTGCCTAAAAGTATAACATGAATCGGTGCGACCTCACAGACTCCTGTCATGATCTCTGCAGGAGCATCGGAGCCCGACCTACCTGACCTCAGGCACACTCTGCAGGGTGGCCTGCGGCACTTGGATGGTGTAGTCAAGAGTGATCATATGCGGCTTACTGTTGACCCACAGCACTGAGGTGGTGATGTCCTGAGTTAGGTCGCTCTGCAAAACACACACACACACACACACACACACACACACACACACACCACAGAGCAGACTGAGATTATAAAAGGCATCAGGAGGTGTGATTTTCTCCAACTTACAAATGTTGACTTAGTATTTATACTGAGGCCTTCCAGCTGGATACTTCCTGCTCTGGCTGGATTAAAGAATATGGAACTTGTTTTTAATGCAAACATTTTGAATCAAATCTGGCTCCCTGCAGTCACAACCTGCTGCTGTGTCTTTCATATATCTCATATCTGAGCTTATGGTTAAAAAAAAAAAAAAAAAATGCAAGCCTGGTTGGTTATCTGGAATACACGAACACAAGGTTTTATTTAAACAGAAAAATGTGGATGAGACAGAAAAGAGAGGGAAAAAAATGATTACAGAAACTGATGCACACGTTCAATCCAGATAAACGTCCATTTAATATGCACACTAGATGCTACGTGTCCTTTCATATTCCCCCCCAATTCCCCAAAGGGCTTTTTTCCTCATTATTCCTGACTTCATCCATTTTTCACCCCATTTGCCAAAATAATCTAAAAACCCAAACACATTTCCTTCTGTTTCTGCTGCACCAGTTTTAGTGGAAATCTCACAATATCCGTCAGGCTCTGCGTGGGGATTTAGCTCTTAAAGCCAGCTGCTGCTACGGACGGCGCAGATAAACCGTTTTTAAACAACACTGTCTGTTCCACAAAGCAATAAAGGAGCAGATTGTGCGGAGAGTTACGATTAAAAACAGGATTCTTTGTGCGATTCATACTGATGGCTGACGAATAGCCTCAAGCTTGAGTTTCGCTTTTTTGGGGTAGAAATAAATCCAAAACACATCATTCTATATGAAAATAAGGCTGATATTTGAGATAAAGAGCTACACTGTTGCTGTCTGGGGGACATTTTGAGAAACTTTAATGCATTGTTGCCAAAAACAGGTAAAAACAAAAAAAATCACATTTTTAGTTTTGGGCTCGCAGACGAACACACAAAGTATGCATGAAATCAAAGTTAGCAGTGCCTCACTGGCAGTGTGAGGAAATCATACACACTGTAGAAGATGGATGTACACTCCCCTCCAAAAGCCAATCTCTTTATTTCTGCTGTAGACTGGAAACATTTGGGTCTGACATAAAAAAAATGAATATTTGACAAAAGATCAACATCTCAGCTTTTGTTTCCAGGTAGTTACATCTGGATCTGATACACAGGTCAGAAGACAGCACCTGGAAAAAAAGCTGAGATGTTGATCTTTTGTCTCATGTTGATTTTATGATGTCAAACCCAAATGTTTTCAGTCTACAGCAAAAATAAAGAGGCCGGCCTCGCTGTTCCAAGGCTTATTGGGGGGGGGGAGTGGAGCTTCTGGGCCTGAAAAGAGGAGCCAATTTTTGTTTTAAAGACCGACGGCCTGCAGAAAGACTTCCGGTCCTGTGGAAGTCTGAGAAAACGGCTCTGAGGTCTGACCTGTGGGAGGTCTGCTCAGTCGCTCCTTTTGGGTTGTATTAAAGAAAACATTTAGTGAATTTTGCGAATTTTGCTCATTCTAAAGAATTTACGGAGAAATTTCATCCAAGAATGCAGGAAATTGATTCCAGTGCCAGTCGGTCGATCGGTGTATCTCTAATTAAAAACTGGTGTTGCCATGAGCGCGGACGCTGTAAAGTACATCGTGGGATTTTAAAAGCTGAGCTTAAAATTATGTTACACATGAATACTGATGATACAAAAAGAAAACAGAGTTTTTTCCTCCTTTTTGCTGATTCGAAAAGAGAAATGGAGGACGGCACTGAGCTAACGCACCAGAGGCTCCGTCGTTTGTCAGCTTTGAGGACGCAGTCGTCTTCTCACAATTAGCTCTATTGGAAGTTTCTCTGGACAAGCTGAGCTTGTAAGGGCTTATTTTTCAGCACGAGCCTCACACGCTGCTCTGTCAGCCGAGTGATGTTTCTAAGTCCTAAACCCAGCTGCACCTCAAGCTTCGAAACATAAATAGTGTTACAGTCCTTCGAGGCAGGAATCAACAATGTCTAAATGAGACTAGATGCTCTGTATTCACATTGTTATGCAATCATGTTGTAAAAAGAATAATCGCTGCAGTAAATCCAGGATCAGTCTAACTTCAGTACCTTGTAGTAGATGTTCTTGCCTTGTGGAGCAAGCCCGGTCTCCAGGATGTAGTCGTAGTTGCGGTGGTCGATGATGAGGATCCCGCCTGGTCTGACCATGCTGGCAATGTTGCGAAGGGCCAACTTTTGGTCACTTTGGTCCCCTAAGAGCAACAACAATAAGATGGAGTGCAGTCAGCAGGTCAGTCTCTGAATAAGAGATCGAGTTGGCAAGAAAACAGATGGCACCAAACTGTGGAGGGCAAAGGCGTGTGCAACAATATTACCATTTTAATGAGTCACATTATCATTCTGACAAAGGCATTTCTAAGGCACAGAGGTTATGTGGTTGTGTAATGTGGGGTAGATCCTTCCTGTATGGGCTTGCTGTGTGCCTCCTCACCCTGCTGCAGTGAGGTGAAAGGGCATCCCGTGGAACTGCAACATCATCGTTAGGCGTGCTCAGAGGTGTATGAGCCTGGTATTAACTTATACTCTAATGCTTACATTTGCCAAGCCCAGGCATAATTTGATTCTCAGACCGATCCAGAGGAAAAGCCGTTAATCTTACTTAGCAAATTCAAAGTAACAATACTTTTATTATTCGTGTACCTTTAAAGTCCGGCAAGTGAGCGAACGAGTTGCCGAGGCAGATGACGGCGTCGAAGCCGCCTCCCGGTTTCTGAATGTCGTCTGGCAACGTCAGCCAGTTGGCCTCTTCGATCACTGAGGGCAAGACAGAAAAGAGCAGAACGTGAGGTCACCTGAGGGAATGCTGCAGTTATTGGACACACACAGTCTGCAAGCCACACGCAGGGAAACACATGAGGCAACTCACAGTGCTCCTCACACAGTTACAACAGCCAGTGCAACGCACAACAACCACCACACAGTCTTTACACTTTATTGCTGCAAAAAGGTCCACGACAAATGTCAGACTGAGGAGCTTTAATTCAACCTCCCTAAAAACTTTATTCTAGTGATGTTGCTCTGTTGACAAAGTCACAAAGTACTTGTCAAACAAAAATAAAATACTTGCACAGGAGAACCATATCAATGAGATTATTTAATTCCTGTCACACCTGCTACAAACAGAATCCACATTTGTGGAAATCACTGATTAAATATATATTTTTTTAATGTAAATTTTCATACCCCACTGGTCAAAAGCTGGTTCTTTTCTTCTCTCCCATCTTGACTTCAGTGCATACTTGAGCATTTTGTCGCTGGCATCCACACTCACCAAATTAAACCCTTCCTCCACCAACATGATGGAGTCAATCCTAGAAAACAAAATCCATGAACACATGAAAACAGCATCCGACCTGCTGGGAACACGAGTTAGTGCAGCAGAGGTGTTCTTGTTTTGAGTCTCTGCTGCCGTCATTTTCCAGTCAAACCAGTTTGTCCAAGTCTGAGCGAGACTACGTTCACAGCAAACACACTGTGAGGGGTTTATTGAAAGCATTAGCTCGGTAAGCACTCACACAGGACAGACAGGAAATCTGACATTTTTACAGGTAAAAAGAGGTGATCTGTACAGTGGCCAGAGGCTCCTCCCACTTCAAAAACCCGGCAGAAAGAACACGATCGGGGCCAAACCACAGTCTGAACAGGTGCTGGTTTCCCACGCGATTTATGACTGATTAATAAACAATATAGATGCGCTTCAAGTGCAGCGGGAGTGGGATTCAACGGATAGTGATGCTGCAATCATTAACAGCTACTGGGTAATATAAAACAGCAAAATTAATAAATACCTAAATTTAAAAAAGGTGACACATTAAAAGGAAAAAAAAAACATTAACAGCCAGGTTCCCAGACTTGGATTAAACCTAGTCCTAGACCAATAATATATATTTTTTTTTACTTCATGTCTGTAGCATTTCATCTTGGCATTGATTCCCAACGTTTCTGGACTCTACAGGAGGGATGAACACCATTCCCCCAAAAGATAACTCCTCATGTGGTTCAGTTATGTTGCAATCTGCTGACTGTGAAGGCCACAGCATATATAATAACACCCACAGCCAGCAGAACCCTCACTGTAGGGCTCAGGGATTCACGGTTATCCTTTAATTTGTCCCTATGCCTATTCATTCTGCAGTTATGTATAAGACTTCCTGTTACAACCTCTGGCAGCCTGAAGTACAAGAAAATCCTCATAGGTTCAGCCCAAGGTGATAACAACTCCCAGCCTACAGCTTCTCCTATGTCAGAAAACGAAAGCACCACAGACACACTCAGACTGCCAAAAATAGCCATCTGTGACCTCGATCCATGAGGAGTGTGTTTACTTCGAGATGGCTGTGCTACTGAGGCGCACCACCACTAGGGAATGAGGTCAAAGTCAATGTGCCGGCGTGCTCCAAACTGCAGGAAGACAGTCTGTGCTCCTCGAAATAAGGAGCTTTATCGTGCTTATTACTGAGCTGTAAATGACTGCGGTGCTGACGCGAACATTATTAGCTCTGTAATGTTTATCAGCGGCTGCACTGACTGCTAAATAATGAGCAAAGAAAAAAAGAACAGAAATTCAAGATTTAGCTTCAAAAGATCAAATAAATCATTATAAAGCGTCTCCTGAGCTGAGATGAAGTATGCGGTTTCCGTGTCTGTGTTCAGGCCGTGGCCTTGATGCTGCCTGAGAGCAAAGACAGACTGTCAGGGGAAATAAACAGACAGCAGGAAACCAGATGAAATTCCCTTCAACTACCCCGCACCAGCTCATCACCCACTGAACCGCTAAACACAAGTGGATTCCAGCTTTACAAAAATCACACTCCTCTTCTGATCAGTTTGTTTTAAAATAGGACATTTAAAATGGGCCTGCAGGACAGCACCAGCTCCTCCAAGCTCTTGTCTCAGCCGTGTAACACTTCTACCATGAAATCCCATTTAACCCTCACGAGGAAACCCGCTGTGCCCACCTCTGGCACACAAACAGGTGCAACTCTGCACTTTCATTCATTACTCTGAGGCTTAATCCGGATTTTGTCCAGAGTTAAAAAGGGTCAGTGAGTTTAAATTCCACAAAAGTCAAAGATAGGAACAAAGCAGGCATTTAAAATCACTTCTCTCTAATGAATTATGCAAGCTGCAATAATCGTAGATTTCCCCATAGCTCTTTCTAGCACAGCAGAGGTTAAGAAAAGGCAAACACAGTCATCTACTCCTACACAACTCTGCTCTAAAGCTGCACAATCATTCTGAATTGCACACTTATGGTCACACCTATTCACAAATCTGGAAAGCAATAATTCAGTCTTAATGAGCACGTTTAATAACGTCATCAGTCTAGTGTCATTAAGAATACAGGCTTTAGTTAACCATACATCATTTTTAATCAAATTCTAACCATTACATTTTTTTTTTTGGATGAAGCCGTATTAAAGATTTTGCTGTGGACGTTTAAAAACTGTATACATGTTTGGCTTATGTTTTTATACTCGCTAATATTCGTGTGTATGTATTAAGTCGAAGGATTTTTAAGCGGAGTTTGGTGAGGCAGAGCTCAGACGTGTCACTGTGAAACTGCTGAGTCGACCTGACGTTACCCTGTTCCGCAGGCTACATCCAGCACCCTCCGAACCCCGTGCTGCTTCAGCAGGGACACCACCCAGCTTTTGTACTCCTCCGTCCTGCTCTTCGTGTCTCCGATGTACAGCTGCCACACTTTAGCCGCTTTGCCATCGGCGTATTGATCAGGGAGACCCACGGCGGCCACACCGAGAGACCGGGTCCTAAACACACTGTCGACCGACATGCTGCTGCCGCTGCTTCTACCTGGCCGTACCTGAGATTCTTTTCTAGCGAACAAACAAGTTGGGACTGTTTTAACTGGGTGCGGAAATGCGCCGCCTCTCTGACAGGTAAACTGCCCACATGCCAGCCTAGATGTTATTATTATTTATATGAACAACCCAAGAGAAACTTTAACCCAATGACAGGCCGCTGAGGGCTGCCGCCTACTTTCTGATTGGATAACTACCGGAGAGCCCCGCCCCTTTGCGTTTTACGTTTCTTAACGTCACTCGCGTAAAGCGAGTGTTTATTTATTTTTTTTATTTTACCCTAAAGTTGCCTTCCAGGATCAGTTTCACAATCTTCACATTAGAAATAAATGAACTACCTCAGCTAATACACATTACATTACAGTCATGTATATATTTGAAGTCGCAGGAGAGCTACGATGTTAAAATAAAGCAGATTTTACACAGTTTAATAAGGTATTCTTGCCTGTGAGGCTGTACTCAGGTAAAAATGTCCACTGCGGCAGAGAAGCGTCGCCCCTTCAACATTTCATCATCTGGCTTTTGAACAAGCTGTTTGGACGCGTTACTTTCGAAACACTGAGATTTTGCGAAGTAAAAATCAAAATAATGTAATTTTTAACAATGAGGTGCATAGTGCAGCGCATAGCTAAAAAGACAAAAGCAGACATTTATTAATACATGGGATAATATGGATGGCTAATAATACATGTGGCATGAAAATGCATGGAATAAAATTATCTCAGGACTTTTTTTTTTTTTTTGCCATCCATAAAACGAGATAAGTACACTTTCCTGCCCTCCCAAACAAGTGAACTCCTCCTGCTGTGATTGGCTGATTTAGGACCCGTATTTGCTGGTAGAGGTGAGGTCATGTCAGCTACAACCGGTGCTGGCTGGGTAAGGTTTGTGACCCCCCCAGTTTTATCAGAACTACTTCTTTAGCATTTGCGCTTGCTTGGTCACACATGCACGCTTATTTTCAAACATCCAGATCCTAGAGCACGGGCTTATCTATGTGCATATGGCTGAGACGTAGTTATGTAATTTGGGCTGAGCAGGGTTTGGCAAGAAAACACAGCATTGCCTGGAGGAGCAACAGATGAGTGCACCTGTAATGCAACATTTTGCACTAGTCTGCCAAAAAGCATTGTGTCATTTGGTGTTTTGAAGATGGTGGTGGAGAGCAAAATATGCAATGCATCAGTGCCAAACTGGAGAGAAATGTTAATTATAAAATAAAGGTGGCCCCTTAGAACAACCTTGTATTATTTTTAAATCCTTTCTAAGAGGATGGGTGGACCTAAAACATGACAGCAAATTGCACCCCAGAGTGAACAGATCCCCTCACTGCAGGGGTCAGGGGTTTCCTTTAATTTGTCACCTGTCTTTATGTTTAAAGGGCAGCACTGGGTGGTGATCAGAGTTCCAGTTAGAGTAGATTACTGGGTGTTTATAAGTGTGAGTTTATGGATCAGTGACACAGCGGGTTTACTCGTGTTCGTTAGACGTGATTTCAGGCAAAAGCTTCATGAAGCAAATTTAAATTTCCTGTTTCCAAAACAAACTGAACAGAAGAGGTGTGCTGTTGGTATGAGTCAGTAAAGCAGTATGAGTTTGGATTTAAGTCTAATACAGTGTGTTTAATGTGTGGATAAAATAAATCATTGTTTCTCTTAAAACGTCTGTCACCAGTACTGTTGTAACACGAAACAGGAAGTGAGCGCTGTGAAGTTCAGAGATTAGTCAGATGTCAGAGCAGATGAAAGTCTGAGACATGTTATCGTCAGCATGACTGTGATTGATGCCACCGGCTGAACAGAGCCAAACTTTACTGGAAATCACCTGTTAGGCTCAACTTATGGGCACGATGAGGTCACATATTAAAAGGATGTTTGTAGTATAAATAGACGAATAAATAGATTCATTTATTTTATTAGGTACACCTTGCTGGTACTGGATTTGGACCCCTTTTGCCTTCAGAGCTGCTTTAATTCAAGTTGCTGGAAACCTCCCTCAGAGATCTTGGTCCAGTTTGAGATGACCTGAGCTTTGTGACACGGTGTGTCATCCTGCTGGAAGCAGCATCAGAAGATGAGTACACTGTGGCCATCAAGGGATGGACATGCTCTGCGACAATACTCAGGTAGGTTGTGCCGTTTACATAGTTTGAAAGTTTGTAGTAAGAGGCTCAAAATGTGCCAGGAAAATATCCCCCACACCTTTACACCACCAGCACCAGCCTATACAAGGCAGGATGGATTTATACTTAAATGTTGTTTTCTCCAAGTTTTGACCCTACCATCCAAATGTTGCAGCAGAACTCGAGACTCATCAGATCAGGAATGTTTGTCCACTGTTGTCCAATTTTGGTGAGCATGTGCAAACAATAGTCTCAGTTTCCTGTTCCTAACTGGCAGGAGAAGCACCTGGTGTGCTCTTCTGCTGCTGTAGCCCAACTGCTTCAAGGTTCGGCATGTTGTGCGTTCAGAGATGCCCTTCTGCATATCTCAGTTGTAACGCGTGGTTATTTGAGTTTCTGTTGCCTTCCTATCGGCAGCAGTCTGGCCATTCTCCTCTGACCTCTGACCTCTGATATCAACAAGACTTTTTCTTTGCTGCTCACTGGATATTTTCTCTTTTTTTTTTCTGTAAACTCTACGGATGGTTATGTGGGAAAATCCCAGTAGATGAGCAGTTTCTGAAATCCTCAGAGCAGCCTGTGTGGGACCAACAACCACGCCACGTTCAAAGTCTCTTAAACCACCTTTATTCCACATTCTGGTGCTCAGTTTGACCTTCAGCAGGTTTTCTTAACTATGTCTGCATGCATAAATGCATTTAGTGGCTGACATTTGATTGGCTCTTTAGGTATTTGTGTTAACAAGCAGTGTACCTAATAATGTGGCAAGGGAGTGTAAACAGCCAAAGTTTTGTGTAGAAACATAGTTAAATAAAATTTAAAGCAAAACACAAGACAGGAAATGTATCTATTAAAATACTGCTCTGCTTGCGCACACACACACACACCCACACACACACACACA
>JAVDPK010000836.1:56499-70786 GCA_034780415.1 Cichlasoma orientale | reverse complement strand
CACACACACACACACACACACACACACACACACACACACACACACACACACACACACACACACACACACAGTTTTTATGTGTAGGCCTGTGAGAATAAAATGGTTTAAAGTTGTAACTGACCTCAGATCAGCAGGTCACTAAATAACACGACCACAGTAAACGGGCTGGTTCCTGTACAGCGCTTTTCTACTTGGATCACTCAAAGCGCTTTACACACGCTTCATTCACACATTTCTTTCTACACCGAAGTCCTTTCTATCTAACATTCAGTATCTTGCCCAAGGATACTTTGGCATGCAGACTGGAGCAGCCAGGGATCAAACTACCAACCTTCCGATTAGCAGATGACCTGAGCTGTAGCCGCCCCACAGTAACTGAAAGCGCTCTCGGCAGACTGAGATCTAATATGGTCAAATTTCCGTGTACGTGTAAGGACTGTGGCTGCTGCATTGTGGAAAAGCTGAAGTCGTCCTGCTGCTGATTTGGATAATCCTGCATATGGAGCGTTACAGTAATCTAACTTCATATGAATGTGTGGATTAATTTCTCAGTCGGTGTGAGATAAGAAATCTCCACCTTTTTAAAATATATATTTTTTAAGTGATAGAAAGCAGCTCTGGTGAATTTATTACTCATTAATTTTATGATCAATGATTAAAAGATTATTGAAATGATTAAACATAATGTTTTCATATTTGAACACAGGTGTTAAGAATGAAATTATATAATTAGAAACTACAGCTCTTTCCAAAAGTCACTCACTGTTGGAACAAGCTGTAATTTCCCAAATTACAATTACAGCTCGCAGCAGCTGATTTCAGGAGTTTGGAGCTCCTCGGCACTTTGTTCTGGAGGACAGTAGGTGGCGCTACAAGAGCACGTCTGACTTCATTCAGACTTGAACTCCACCAAAGAGGACACACAAATCAGCACAAAAATACTGAAAGCAACTGAAATAAACCTATACATGTGTCACACCTTCAACTCTCATTTTACAAACAGTTAAATGATCAGATATTAATAATTACAGAAAAAGGTCAGTGACGCATTTACACATACGTGTGTGGTTACTTTGTGAATACTCTGAATCACTTTACATCCTGTTATATTAACCACACATCAGGTTTTATTTATTTTTGCTTTGCAGATTAGTAACACAATACAGTGTAAACCCCATGAAACTACACAAAAATGAACTCTCAGCTTTTGTGTTTTCCACAGTATGAAAAATGCAAATATCAGCATTTATCAGCACATCTATTTTGACTAAAACACACAAATTCAAGCATAATTGATGAGTATACGGCATACAACAGCCACAGTAGGCTGACGTATTCTGAGGCTAATATTAAAGAAAACCTGACTGGAGCTGAGAGTTAGCAAACCTGGCGGCCGCTCAGTCACTGGAGGTGTGAGTTAGAGCTGCTTTGACTCAAACATTTAGAGCTTTTCAGTGCTGTGAGCCATGCTTTGCTAAAAATGCAGAATGCCCCCTGAGTTAAAAAAAAAAATACATTTAAAATAACAGCTAAATGCTTAAAGGATGGTTCATGTTCATGAGTCCACCATTAAATCACTAAATAGGCCCAGTTAGATGCTACCTTTTTTTTGTCTCCAGGTCTTAACAGCTTGTCACAATCGTGCATAATCTGCACTGCAGAGTCAGAGACAGCACAGAATACCAAAGTCTACTGTAAACTCTAAAGAGTCAGAGGAACCAGTCATTTTGGGACCTTAGTTAATAATGAATGTTGTCCACAGGAACATTAACGGAACACTGCTGATTAGAATTCTCTCTTTGCCGCCGACGCTTAACTACATAAAACCTAATCGTAAAAATAGAAACAATAACAGCCACAGCAGCCACGATCCAGATCCACAGAAAGCGGGCTGCGGGAGCAGAGGACGCCTTCAGCGTGTTGTTTTTGGTGGGTGGTTTAATAAATGCTACAACAGCAGGAGTTGTGATGGCCAGAACTTTGCTGTCCTTTGCTTTGATGCAATTGACTTTATCTTCAAGGACAAATCCTTCTTTACAAGAACACTTAAAGCTCCCGTAAGTGTTCTCACAGTCACAATGAATATCAGTTCTCGTGGTACATTCATCGTCGTCCTCACAAAAGTTACCTTCTTCTACCTTTAGAAAGCCTTCAGGACAGAGATAGTAGCCCATGTCATTTATAGCAGGGCATCTCTGCTGTGCACAGTGCAGTTTGCACATCTTGGGGTTTTTGCTGTCTGGGATGTATTGATGAAAACAAGTGCATGTGTAACCCCCCCGTACATTCTTGCAGTCCTGCTCACAAGGCCCCCTTGAACAGCCTTTAGAACTCTGAAAAACAATTGGGCGTGATACTTCTTGTCCCCGGCATGCATCCTCGAGCTTAGTTTTGCACAGAAACCCATCAATTATATCCGAGCACAGTCGCTCTGTCCACTTTTGATCTCTTGAAAGTGATACGCAACGCGGAGAGCAGAGTTCAACGCTTTGATCCCAGGATGGAATAAAGCTGCTGCCCTTCTCACCAGATGCCCACTTATAGCCTCTCAGTGGAGCTGAGAGGTTGCTGCAGGCGCCAGCAGGTAAATGCAGCCCGATCCAGTAGTTTCCAAACAACTCCCGACTCAAAATGTCAAACAAGCTCTTATCGGTCTTAGACTGAAACTCCAGAAGTTCTCCTCTGAAGGCGTGGCAGTTGTCTTTAGCTGTTTTTAAATCCACTTTGTCCTGGTTGAGAGTTACGCAGTCATTTTTGTCATCGTCAGTACAAAAAGCCATGCAGTGGCCGGACTGCTTCATGCCGGATCCTTCAGCAACCATCAGTGAAACCATCAGAATAATAATGCTCGTAAGCACAGGCACTCTCATTTGCAAGCAGGCCATGCTGTCTCGTGCTGTGGAATTAAAAATGTAAGCTGACTTTCAGTGATGGGGAGTTTCCAGCCTTTAGTCCACTCCGGACACGGGGTCCCCCCAGGAGGAAATGAGATAACGCTCAAGGACTTTGTTTTTCTTGAAGCGGGACCAATGCCAACAAACAGAGGAATGCTGGATGCACGACATTAAGTACACATTTATTAGACCACCTGCCACAAAAAGAATATAATATTATAGAAATATAAATATTTTAGAAACCTTTCAAAAACCTGTTAAAAACTAAAAAATTATATTATTTATTAGGCAAATAATAGCGAATTCATCGTTTTATACCCAAATTTGAGCCGTAACATTAATTTGGCATCTTAAAAATAAAAATAGGAATGTGCTTTACTGTTGTTTATCATAGATAACAACAATAACTATATTTTGCATTAAAATATCATATTAATTAAAGAGCTTTCACATACTGCCGGTTTAACTATTACCAAAACTTAAAAAAATTATTTTGGTAATTAACAGTACTGTTCGCTGTGGCATAAAACTGTGTGTGTGTGTGTGTGTGTGTGTGTGTGAGAGAGAGAGAGAGAGAATAGAGATAGTTATTGATTGGCTGTGATTGTGGCATGAGGACAGCAGTATATGATAACTCCCACACAGGGTGATGTAACAGATAACACAGTCCAAATATTTCTAGTTAAAAACAATCAAGCAAACAGTTTATTTACAGTATTTTTAGTCAGAAATTAGGATCATATCTTTACACAATGTACATGATTTTATACTTTGATATGGAAGATATCAACACGACTCTCCTGCTGGTGTGTACAAATACAAAATGTGGCATTGACTGAAAAAAGAAATACATTCAACTTAAAGGTACTTTTTGTAAAAAATGTTACCACTAGGTGGCAGCATTTCCCCTTAAAATGCTGTCCACTCCAACCAGCGTTTGCGTTAGTTTTACTGCAGAAGCTTTAAAGCTTTTTTTTAAACAAGCATTTTTTCAAAAAGTACCTTTAAGTTCTTCAGTACAGCTGTGAGGTATACTCTCTGGAGTATATACATGTTGCTGTACTTTTTACTTTTAGATATTAAGTTATACTCCAACCAGCTCAGACAGCAAAGTACCACCAACATTTTAATGCATCAGTAACAATAATCTAATTATACAAATGATATAACAGCAACAGAAGCCACTCTTAAGTACTTTTACTTTGATATTTTAAGTACATTTTGCTTTCTGTAGTTTTATTCAGGGCACGGGTTAGATTTTTCTCTTAATTAAATGATCTAATGATTCTTTTCTGTGGTATTAAAAATTTAACGTCCTCAGTTTTCATCTCAAGAAGACACGTTTTCAGGCCGGGAGGTAATAACAGGATTATATACACATTCCTCAAACACGTCTATTGTCTCAAACAAAGAAACAAAAGTATCTGATCTTAACATTAAATGATCATTTTTACACAATATCCTGGTAGCTTTCTCTCAGTTTAAAAATATTTACATTGCCTCCTCCCTAACAGGATTTTTGCCACTCCAGCACCTCCCACAGATCGTGCACTTCCACTCGACAGACATTTACTCTTCTGGTTTTTTCTCATCATGACTCTACTGTTATACAAACACTGTTTTATGGACAGGGAAGTTTTCTGATTTGTGTTTTCATATGTGGTGTAATCACAAGAGATTGCAAGAACTGCATAAATAAACATAATAAATCTTCAGGGAGTCTTTTCTGTCACTAAAAGGTCATGGGTCATCAGTCAAAATGGACTCATATAGTTTCTCTAAACGTGGATCCAGCCCAGAGGACACCCAGCAGTAGCCGTCCGCGGTGGCGTTCTTCTTCACTTCTTTTTTCGAGCGACTGCATCGAAAAATTGCAATAAACAGAGTCACTGCGACCAGCACGACAAGAGGAATGACCGACCCGAGCACGCAGATTATCATCTTGGAATTGATCACCTTCGCAAAACTTGTGGTCGCGGTCGTGTTGCTCGGCTGATCCTCGTTCGTGGCGTTCGCCGGGCCCGGACTCGGCGGATCCGTTCGAGGGGACTGGTGCTGGAGCTCGACTGTAGTTCTGGTTAAAGACTCTGTGAAGTTTTCTTGCGTTTCCTCATCAACTGCGTCATCTGATGAGGCAGATGGTGCAAAGGTCACGCGTGGAGCTCGAGTGGATCCGTCGTCCTCCGGGTGGACGTTTTTCAGGTGGGTGCACGTGAAGCTTCCGACAGTATTTACGCATTCGAACCCGGCCGCCGAACAGCTGCTGTTCACACATTCATTGATGTCTTCACAGGAATGACCGTCTTCGGATAAAGTAAAGCCGTCCTTGCAATAACAAGAGAACGAGCCGATGGTGTTCAAGCAGATGTGCTCACATTTTCTTTGTGCACACTCATCGACATCCCTGCATCTGTCATCAACCATTTCATAGCCGCCTTTACAGGCACACGTGTAACTGCCCTGAGTGTTTATGCAGAGGTCATCCTTGCAGGCCTGTGATTGGCACTCGTTAATGTCAGAGCAGTTGTGCTGGTTTGCATGTAGTTCGAAGCCTTCTGGACATTTGCAGAAATACCCCGACTCACTCATTACACACTGATGCTCGCAGGTGTCGGGACCGCACAGGTCTTTTATCCTGCAGCCGAGGCCATCCTTTTCCAGTTCATAACCTTCTCTGCAAGAGCATCGAACTTCATCTGCATCCTGATGGCACAAATGTTCACACCCACCGTGGCCGATTTCACAACTTCGCTTTCCTGTTTTGCAAAAGGGGCCCAGGTTAGTCCACCTGTAGTCATGGCCAACAGCTGTGCACACAGACGAGTGCTCCTGCTGATCACCACATTGAATTTTAGCAAATGTTCCGTGTGGAAATGCCTTCATTTGACTTCTCGGCGGGTGTTGTGAGAAAGGTACAGTGTAAGTTATTTGTCCAGACCCGAGCAGAGCCAAAGGTTTGCACATCCCCTTAAAATAAAACATACATGCATAAAAAGCCTTTTTTCTGCAAGGTGCAGCAGTCCACTTCAGGTGATCGTCACCTGAAAAGTTGTAATTAACGTGTACACATCTGTGTGCTAAGCATGTGGTGATAGGTTCTTCTTTCCAGTTGGAGTAGTGGGACTCCTCTTCTCCGGATACCCACTTAAACCCTCTGAGAGCCTTGCCACGAAAACTGCAGGCATTTTCTTTCCGTTTTAATCCGATCCAAAATTCCAGCACCCTCTCTCGGCTTTGATCTTCTATCGGTGAGAGAAGCGAGCGCAGCACATCCTCTTCTTGTCTGTCTCTTATTGTCATCAAATATCCTCCTCTGTTTTCACAGTCTCTTTTGGCCCTGTCAAAAGTCACCTTCCTCATATGTGCGGTGAAGCAGGTGTTAGAGGTGCACAGCGTTTCATGTCCGGCCCCCGATAAACCTTCGAAGCTGTCGATGACCTGCAGGAGAAGAAACCACAACATAATTGCCATGAAGAGCAACAAACGTTTGATATCCAAAGGCTCCCCGGGAGTTTAAGGGCGAAAAGAGACCAATATGTGGTTGCCCATTCGGAGCCAAAGAACAAGTGGTGTGGGTCTCAAAGCAGCGTTCAGGCTCCGGTATCCTGTTTAGAAGACTAAAGACGGAAATTATGTTTAGCAGCAGTTCATAGCTCTTTCTTACTCCCATGCTGACTAGTTCCGTTCTGAAGAAGAAAACAATGACGGGCTCCGCGGTGTTTTGACTGGTTCTCCAGATGTCTCCGGCCCCAGCAGAATTTAGGTTTTTAAGCTGACTCCCTGAATTGTGGTGCCTTACAATGCGTGAACATGCAGGAGTCAGATTCTTGGGGGGCACTTTGCCATTACAAATAGCTGCTGTGTACGCACACAATAGCTGCTACAGGGAGTGAACCTGTGACCTTTGCAGCTCTGCTGCCACAGCTGACCTTCACTTCATTACTTATGAAAGTTCATATTGCAATCACCTTAAACCATCAGTATTTTATTACCTTGTAATCTTCCTGTTATGCGGACATAAAAGTGTCACTATTGATTTGATTTGTGCGCCTCTAACAATCTTGCCAATTTTTATTTTGGTTTAGTGCCCAAAATATGAGTTTTAATATACATACGCTAATGAATTTTTCAGAACCTTCCAAAAATGACAATTTAGATAACTCCTGATTACGGCCTTTGCATGTTTAAGACCAATAGTGTTTTTGAGGGCAAGTGCCAAGGACACGCGTGTGAATACAGACATTTCCTGCATTTGTTTAAATGCAGGAAATGCCCCGAGTACAATCACAGGAAACTAAGTTAGACATTTCTCCACCCTCTGAGCGCACAGAGGCAGTTAAATAGTGTCCACTTTAAAGAAAACCCTACAGACGGATTCTTCCATGTTTATCTAATGAGATTTTACTATCAGGTTAATGACTCTGCTGGTGTTTGGAGGAATTTTGTAGTCTAAATTTAACCAGGCTGTCGCTCCAGGGAGCGATTCTGTAGCAGAAAATACTGTCACAAACAAGTAAAAGAAAGTGTCTTTAACATTTAACAGGCTGGCGACCTGTACAGAGTGTACCCTGCCTCTCGCCCTATGACAGCTGGGATAGGCTCCAGCCCCCCTGCGACCCTGAACAGGATAAGCAGAAGAGAATGGATGGATGGGTGGACACTATGTCCTGGTAGCTTCTCTCAGTTTAAGATGTTTACATTTCCTCAGACTATTAACAGCTCATCAAGATAAAGTAAAAATGTGCTTTGCTGTGGGACTAAAAACTATGACTCCGCTGTATCCTGTTTACTTTGCTGAAGAACTTGACTGGAGTCCAGTTGATTGGGCAAGAAAGTTTAGTCTGGCACCCTGTACATAAGGTCAGGGCAAAATCAAACTGATGAAGTCCAAGGACCTCTCTGCGAAGGCTGACGCATATCAAAGGAAAAGTATAAAATCATTTCTAAAAGATTCTCTGGTCTGGCAGAACAAAAGGTAAGCAGGCAGAACTCCATGCACGGTCTGTGAAGAGCAGGGAGTCCTCAACACTCAGCCACAACCATTATTTATGCATGGCACAGGCCTGGGAAGCATCATAAGACTGGTACTTAAAACCCCTGAGAAAAATGGGGCTGAAAAAGGTTTAGTTTACCCTTTATTTTTTAATATATATATATATATATATATATATATATTCTTCTTTTTCTTTTTTTTTTTCCCAGCAACTTTGTGAGCCTGAGCATGTTCATATTGCTCCCTCGCTCACAGGTTTGTTGCTCCTGTCGGGAGAAACTGAGCTTGTGTTATTTTAGCAGTTTATAAACACCAATGAGCTGAGCGGAGTATCCAGGAATCTCTGCTCGGGAATCTGTATAAGGAAAGTTTCAATTATCTTGTAAAAATATGAACTATGTTACTAGATAAACACAGCACATATATTTACCTCTTTGGACTTTGAAGTTAGGAATGCTGAAGGAGACACAGGAGCGAAAGAGGTGAATATATTTTCCTTGTGAGTGAACCTTTAATTTTAATTTAACAGAACTTAACCTAATTCAGCTGCCACCTTTACTCTGAAAAGCTTGCAAATAAGGATTGGTTATGTTTTGCCTTTCATATTTCATAACTTTTATTGCCCTTTTATCTTATCTAAAAAACATTCAGTGTGTTTTTTAAAAGCAAGGAAATGACCCCATGTCACTACTGAAATAGACCAGTTCCCCCCTTCACCAGCTCACCAACACAATCAGTGTCCTGTAGTTCCAGGGAAAACAACATTTTATAGAGCTCCTGTTCTGATTAACAAGATTAATAGAAATAAATAGCCTATCTAAACCTGAAAAAATACTTCAAAATAGGGGAAAAAAAGATCAGAGTTTAACAACCAGGATCTGGACTGCAAAGGCCAGGTCACCTTTACTGTTCAGTAAACATTAAAGGGCACATATGATGCTTTTAAATCCTTTCTTTTCATATGTAAATCATTCACTTGTGGTCTATATAAAGCAGAGCTGCAATGCTTTGGTCTGAATTCCTCGTTATTGTAGCTCCACAGACCCCTCTTTTACACCTTTTCTGAGGCTCGTCTCAGAGCAACTCGTTTTGGTGCAGTTTTTAAATGTGAATGAGATATTTCAAGCCCCGCCCCCTCCAGGTCGTAGAGCGTTCCACTCCACCCCATTCGGCCATTTTTGTAGTTTGATAGCAGCGATACGATTAGCTACCGGCACAGAAATTTTTTATTCACAATATGAATGAAGTAAACAAAGCCTCGACATAGTTATGGAGTTAGCTAACGCCAGCGTCACTGAATCCCAAGACAAAAACAGCAAACACAAAGCCAAGTAATGTTATTCAAAACATGCAGTACAGTTATATCGTCAAGGAGCTAAAAGCTAGCACACAGCACTAACAGAAGGCACAATGCTACTACTATCAAAACAATCGCCAGGATGTCATATCAACACACAAAATTCATGTCTTAAATAAAGTTTGTTGCCATTTTAGCGTTATTTGGAGCTTACCGCTTTGCTGTGTCTGTGGTTTCTGTAGAGAGAAGGAACTGACCCCTCAATCAGATGAAGTCTTTCGGCAAATCCCTTTTGATACTGGCGGAGGTTGCTGAAGCACTCGTCCTTGAAGTGCTTCATGCAAACAAGGAGGACTTTCTCCACTGATGTGAGTACATTTCCAGGAAAAATAAGATTTATCCAGGCACTTCGAAGAGGCTCTGATGCCGGGGGATGATGTAAGGAATCGTGTGGGTTAATACACCCAACAACTGAACATTTGAATTGTCTACTTGCAACTTTGGCATGACTGAACTGAACTGGACTGGACCACAAAATCAAGAAAAAAAAAAAAGGAGGATTCATGAAATTGGTTAGCCGGAAGCCCATGCCCTTGTTTAGCAGTTACAAAGCAAAAACTGTGACATAATAGACAAGAAAATGTAACAGGGAATAGAGAAAACTGAACAGACTGAAAATTATGACCCAAAAAGAATGTAAAGATATCTACGCAGCACCGGGAGAGAATACATTTAAATTTCCTGCATTCTTAGACACTCAAAGTACACAACAAAAATGTATTTAAGGGCTAAAAAAAAAAAGTGGATTTTGCATGATATGTCCCCTTTAAGGAACCATAAGCAGTTAGCAGATTGCAGATCCAGAACATTCAAGGCTTCAAAATCGAGCAACATTTTGACGAAGCTGCAGTTTTCAGATGTTTTGCCTGCTGATAGCAGAATAAGGTGCACTGCAAAAGTCAAACCTGTGGGAGGTAAAAGCATCAATGACATTTTTTACGTCTGCAGAGGAAAGAAATTACCCGATGCTGGTTAGCTGTCGCAGAGGGTGAAGCAGCACTGCAGGGAAATCAAAGACAGTGGAGCACATGCCAGTATTGTCTGCAATCAGATCACCAGTGACCTTAAAATATTTGAGTAAAATCTTATTTCACAAACAGCATCATCGCGTCATTTCAGATAAATGAGGGGTTGCTTAGTGTGTGATTTTAGCTCCTAAGCTTCTCTGCACGATCACCATCAGGTCCTTCGCTGCCCTCCACTGTCAGGAATGTCGGGGGCCTCCAGCTAGATTCTAACTAATGTTGTTTATTTACAGTTAAGATGCCATCATTGACACCTGTCAACAAGAGAGAGAAGAGAAAGGAAAAATGGCCTCCAAAGTCAACAGCCTGTAAATCCTTTTCTGGCATTGCCAATTTACAGTTTGTCGCTCGCAGGCAGAGATGAAAGGTTGCTTCTGGGAACCCTTTAAAGAGAAACGGTACCAGCTCGACTGGAAACGGCTTATTAAATAGCATCATCGCGTGAAGACTCAGTAAGTATAAAATGACACAAACAATCACTGTATGTATCCATATGGGTGATTAAAGCAAAATTAATATAAACCTTACATACGTTCAGGCTTGTGGATAAAGATTCGGTTTCATTCCTGAGAATAAGAAATTCTTTAAACACACACAAACTTTCACTTTAACTCAGAAGCACTTTTGCCCTCTCAGACATGGTACAACTTGCTCAGGTTTGAAAGACAAGCACATTAAGCCTTTTGGCTTTGTGGTGTTCACAAGAAATATGTGAATATCTGTTTGTCTATTACCTTTCACTGCGTGCACTTCTCAAGAACTTTGCATATGAACATGTAATTTTAGGCTCTAAATGCCATTCTTCTTTGGTAAACCTTTCATCAGCAGCTGCAGGGAAGAGCCAAACAAACCAGAGGTGACCTGAGTGCAGCTGAGTTTCAGTAACATAAAGGAGAGAAAGTAGCAAAGAATCAACAAAGAAGCCACCTAACCTTTTATTTTGCACGTTTCTGCAAAAAAAGAAGAAAAAATAGCTCATGGTTTTCCATCCATGTGTTTCCTACACCAGCAAAGTTTTCTGAACCAACCACATGGCCCTTGTTTCTAGTTTCACTAATGGTGAAATGTTATAGACAGTCTAAATGATGGACACAATCACTGTCATTAACACGCTGCTTTTAATGACACTGGTTTTTGGCCTTTGGCCACCACAGTGTTGGTTTTTGGAGCCAGAAGTTACCACAGTTGGATGAAACTCTTTGGTGGTCTCTTCAGTGAACATGCAAACTATGATAACATTAGTTATATCCATAATATTCTCATACAGAAATCATTCTCAGGCACTGCTGGCAAGCTAAAGTCACAAATACCTTTTATTTCTCTGTTTGATTAAAGTCCTCATTATCTGCAGTGCTGTTACTGTATCAAACACAGAGAGAAGCTGTCTACCAAATACAACAGCCCATCACATTCAGTCAGTACTTTAGTTGTTGTGCTAATAATATACAGTTAATTAAGTGAAAACAACACTTTACGTCCAGGTCTTCTGAGGGCCTGTTAGAGTCCACAGGTTGCTTCAGTTTAGATCTGTCATTTTTTTACTACCTCTTATTCTCCCCTCTCTCCTGACTAGATACGTTACCCTTTTTTTTAAATCATAAAACCAATTATTTTCTAGGCAGTGTGGTGATTTTGTTTGATAGTTTGGCCTTAGA
Source organism: Cichlasoma orientale (assembly GCA_034780415.1). Classification (NCBI taxonomy): domain Eukaryota; kingdom Metazoa; phylum Chordata; class Actinopteri; order Cichliformes; family Cichlidae; genus Cichlasoma; species Cichlasoma orientale. The sequence continues at coordinate 58,862 of JAVDPK010000836.1, read as the reverse complement.
GATGCCAGCATTGAACTGCTTCCTTCAGTTTCTGCAATCTTTGCTCATCTTTGCGGATTGCTGTATTGCACAAACATAAAGTGTTTCAGCCGCAGATATCAAGACAAGTTTTAACAGTACACCTCTGAGGGTCACACTGATCTATGAGGGTGATCTATGCGTTGAAAAGCAACAAAGGCAGCATTGGGAGGTGGAGGTGATCAGGCTGAACATGGCAAAACATGCACCCAACATATCCAGAATCTGTGTTTACCCAGATTTCAAAGCAACAACAAGTCTGGGAGTACACCGATCCCTTTCTGAGGAAATGCTCCGACTCTTACTGCTTCCTTTGGAATCTCTGCTCTCCTCCTTCTTATCCAGAGCTGAGGCACCTGCTCCCAGAAGGAGCAGAGGCTCAAAGCTTGTGTTCACTGGCATGCTCATTTATTCTCACTCTGGGTTATAAAAAATAATGCAATTATTAATCATACCAGTACTACTGATAATTCTGTTTTTCTCTTAATACAGTGGAAGTTGCCACACAGCAACGTTTGGAAGCGGGGAGTGCATTAGCTTGAATTCAGGTGTTTACATCGATGCTGGCTGAGAGTAATTCATGTGCTGACTTGGAAATGCTGCATATAAGCTAGCTCTTTGGTCAGTATGTTGAGAAAAGAAATTTCCTGTGCTGGTATTTTAGTTCATGGTGGTGTTAACAATACTTTTTACCTTGAAATAGGGTTTAAAATGTCTTCTCCTGTGTTCTTGGCTAAAACGATATAAAATGTGTTCTGGTGCATTGACTCTTCAAGCAACCACATATAATAGCCTGCAGCAAAGGGAAGCAGAGTTGAATGTCAGCTTATAAATAATTTTTGCATGTTGTGCAACCATGTCTCTGCAGCGTGTGACTACATGTAGTGTTTGTTTATTCAAAGACAAACACATGCTACCTTACAACCCTTTAGACTTTTTAGGCTTGCGCGTCTTGCTCCACAAAACTGGACTTAAAAGAACTCAGCTGAAAAGATTATGGGGTCATTCCATCTCAGAACACAGGCCTTCTGCTCAACCGTCTCCAATTTGCATAAAAACTTTGTTATGTATGATCAAACTCTGCACCATCGGCAAACTGAAGATTGTTGAGGTGAAATTATTTTTAAAATTTGAGGATTTGAGATGGGATGATTCAGGTTTCAAAAATGACAAATATGCACATATTTAACAAAATTAAGATAAAATATCTTTTACATTGCATAATACAATGAAATTATTATCCATCCATCCATTTATCCATTTATTTTCCCCCACTTATCCGGGGACGGGTCGCGGGAGCAGCAGCCTAAGCAGAGAAGTCCGGGGGACCCCAAGGTGTTCCCAGGCCAGCCAAGGGATATAATCTCTTAGGCGTGTCCTGGGTCTGCCCCGGGGCCTCCTCCCGGTAGGACATGCCTGGAACACCTCACCAAAGAGGTGCCTATCTCTAAGGGAGAGGCCAGCCACCCTTCGGCGGAAGCTTGTTTCTGCCGCTTGTATTCGCGATCTCATTCTTTCAATCATTAGCCAAAGCTCGTGACCATAGGTGAGGTTAGGGATGTAGATTGGCCGGTAAATCGACAGCTTCGCTTTCACGCTCAGCTCCCTCTTCACCATGACAGACCAGTGCAGCATCCGCATCACTGCGATATAACTTGGAGTTATATTGCGTTGTTTAAGTGTTCCCTTTATTTTTTTGAGCACTGTATATAAAGATGTTTCATATATTAGGTAACAGTAATTTGCAATACAGTCCATTTAAAAATATAAGCAAACATAAAAAAAACTACAGAAAAATCACAGAATAAGTGAAAATAATTTTTTTGGCACGACACTGTAAAGGGAACCAAGAGTAAGCCTGGCCAGTAGGAGAAGGACAAACAGGCTTTATTATCCCAGAAAGGTGGAGAGCCGGATAAGACTCACTGATGTCTTCAAAGAAATGTCTTAGATTTATTTCCACAACTCATCAGTTCAAAAAAAAAAGAAAAAAAAAAAAAGAAGGATTCCTTGTAGGAAAATTAGACTATAAGTTAAACTTGGTTTATTATCATTAGAATGATGGTTGAATTTCTACTGAGGCTTGTTTGAGTGGGCAACAACATCAAGAGAAAAACTGAGGAGAAGCTGAGGTTAGACGCACCACCATGATTGTTACATTTCTACATATAACAAAGTTCATTTTGAGAAGTATTAGATTGTTAACAAAGCTGGAATGTTCACTCAAATAAAGCACTGATGATGCAGCGTCTAATAATAATAATGCCTTACGTTCACACTGCAGCCTGAAGTGACCCAATTCCGATTTTTTTTGCCCTCATGCGACCTGTATCCGATCTTTTCAT